>PVJI01011090.1:0-57432 GCA_004026765.1 Micronycteris hirsuta | reverse complement strand
GCATTTTTCAGGCAAAAGAGTAAGAAACCAGAGAAGAAAGTGAGCAAAGAGTGTTCAGTTGTAAGATAAGAAATAAATTGGCGTTGTGACTTATGAATGTTGAGTGTTAATTATTGTTTAGCATTAAGTATTGTCATATGTCAAAGTCTGAGGAAAGGTCATTGATTTTTATTCATTAACTCATTCAGTTTCTTCATCATTCAAAAAGTATTTATTGGATCATTTGTGATATGTTCAGCCCTTTTGTAGATATTTAAAATATAATAATAAACAAAAGGAAAGGTGTGGTTCAGGTCTTTAAATAGCTTATGATTTTGTGGAGAAGAACCAATATTTGTCAAATAATCACACACGTAAGTATTTGAAACTTCAGTCAGTACTAGGAGTAAATGATCAGAATTCCGTGGGCATGGAGGGTCTTGGTCGTTTGTGTGAGGGCTTGGGTGGTACAGGATGGAGATTCTGAAAAGGTCTTTCTTTGGGTTATGATCTTTTAACTGGGAGCTCAAGGATGAGTGGTTTGGAAGGAGGTAGGATGGTAGCTTTAGAAATTATCACAAAATTTTTAAAGTTTATGTGTGTTTGTACATGTGTATTTATAAAATTTAAGTGAAAGAAACAGTCACAGGGGCCTTACTTCACTTGTAAGGGCCTTTGAGCTATCAGATGTTGCATTTTTCTCCAGGTGGGACAAGTATGAGCCCTGCTTGGGAACTTCATCACATAATACATGTATTCACAACATTATTACGTGGTGACAACTGGCCAGAGAATTCCACTTGGGGTTTGGGACAAAGGGCAGAAAATTGTTGCTTAATTACGTAGCATGTCCAAGACCATACAGCCAACAGTTGGTGGAGCTAACTAAGCTTCGGTACCGGCTTTTCCGCTTACAAGGCTTCTCTCTTTCCTGAGCCTACAACAGCCATTCACTGACAGACATTGTTCATGAACTAAAAGTCAATTTAATACTTTAGTTCCTTGTTGATCATTATTCTCTTCATTAGTGTAGTTCTCAATACCTGCCTTATTTGGAACGGTTAAGTAGAAAAATAATAACTCTTATTGAGATAACTTGCTTCCGACTACATTTGCTGTGTAAAATCCACATGCATACTTTTTGACTGCCGATCCATAGCTAATACGGATCTTTCAGGAAAAGTTCAACTCATTTACAGCAACACATGTTTAATGCCTCCCACACTCGGTTAAACCCATAATTGTCATTTGGTGATTATAAGGACTCTATTTAAAGAAGCAGTTGACAAGGAATAGGATGAATGATCTAGAAGCCGTAGGTGACAAACCCTTTTTTTTGAGTAACCGAGGCAAAGCCTCCTTTTCAAATATGACAAGATTTCCTAAATGGCCAACATTTATTTCACTCTGGGATATTTGTGATGTCACTCTATAAAAAAAGCCAATGTCAAAGCCATTTAAAAAAATTTCTCTGAAATAATAAAAGGTGTTTTCAAATTAGATATACAGAGAAAATTGTTCCTCATTGGAGAAATGAAACTAGTGCAATATTAGAATATTTTTATAGGCAAAGGATCTGTAGAAAAGATGATGCCAAAGAATCCCTGTCAAAAGACAACCTTAAAAATGATAAGATGAGATTCAGTAAATCTCTCCTTTGGGTTAGGTCACTGCAGCACTGAGAACATTGCAAATGTCAAAGGAAACCATTTACATAAAATTTTGGAAGAGGATATAAAAAGGATAATGGTAATAAAACAAAGAAATATATGAATACATGAATAAAAAAACAACAATTCAAAAATTCAAGAACTGCTATCATTTCTCTGTTCATTGGGATCACTGTATATTAAATTTTTCAGAAATAAATCATGCATTCACCTATAAAGTTTGGAGTTTGCACAACTATTAAGGAAACTACAGCTATTTTATGTATATTTTTGTTTTCTGATCTTATAAGCTATAATAAATTTCTGTTTTAAGTATATTTTATTGATTATGCTATTACAGTTTCCCATTTTACCCCCTTTATTCCCCTCCACCCTGTACACCCTCTTCCACCCGCATCCCCATCTCCTTAGTTCACATCCGTGGGTCACAAAAAGAAGTTCTTTGGCTTCTCCATTTCCCATACTATTCTTAGCCTCCCCTTGTCTATTTTGTACCTACCAATTACGCTTCTTATTCCCTGTACCTTTTCCCTCATTCTCCCCCCTCCTCTGCTCCGCTGATCTCCATTTCTGTGATTCTGTTCCTGTTCTAGTTGTTTGCTTAGTGCATTTTTTTTAGGTTCAGTTGTTGATAGTTATGTACTTTTTATTTTGCTAAATTAATTAAAGAAGCTACAATGCACTAGCCGATACTACTGTGACTGTAATGTCTCTTATTTGACTATAATTTCCCAAGAGAAACTTTTTGAAAATGCTAAATTAATTGAAGAATCTTATATACTCACACCTCTTGATTCCTACAATTAAAAAGAGGGAAGTTACTACTAAATTGCATGGAGTTGAACAAAGCAAAAATTCATTACTAGGGCAGTGAGAATGGTAATGTTTTGTCTAATAAACTGAAGTCACTGACGGTGACTTTTACACATCTGTTGAAGGTATAATTTTACATACCAGAAAATTTCTCTTTACATACTGTTAGATTGTTGGAAGAGTTTCTCATAAAGATGTATGAAAAATAGAAAATAAGAAAAATATTTATTTCACGTCCATCTTCTCCCATCCACTTAATGGTTCAGTGAAATGATGACTATTCAGTAACATGTACAGAGAGCCACAAAATTAGTCTAAAAACTAGTGCAGGGAGCTGGAGAGCAGAAGGTCATGTGGAGTCTCAATTCCAAAGTCCACCCCATGTCATATGCACTGAAGACACTCCAACAGCTGTGCAATCCTGCAGGGGCGTCCAACCCCCGGCCGGCAGGCTGCATGTGGCTCAGGATGGCTGTGTATGCGGCCCAACACAAAAACATCAATTTATCTAGAGGACTGTGAGATTTTTTTTCTGTGGTTTTGTGTTGCAATGTATTTAATGTGTGCCCAAGACGAATCTTCTTCTTCCAGCATAGCCCAGAGATGCCAGAAATTTGGACAACCCTGCACAGGATTTATTTTAGAACAAAATTTATAAGGCAATGATTATTTGGAGGCCCCAGGGAAAGGGAGCACATAAGGATAACTTTAGCAATAAAGTGTGAAGAATAATAATTAATTTTTTATGAATATGGGATCAGGTGAAGACCTCACCTTAAATCTAAAAATCACCTTAGAGGGATAGGATAATGAGGTTGGGGAAGGGGTAGAGAGGAGAAATAGAATGCATGGCTGAGTGTATGTAGAGATGAATGGGTGACTGTTAGCTTTATAATTTCTTGACTCTACAAAACTTTCCATTAATGACTTGGTTACTTCCAACTGCATTTAATGGGAAAAACAAACATTCCATTTTAACATGTTAAACTAGGCTTAAAAATGCTTGGGAGACCTGACAAGATCCTTATCTCTATCAGTAAGATACTCAGTTGAAGTCCCGTTTGTTTGTTTTTTGTGTGTGTGTGTGTTTTTAAGGTTGATTTTTGAATGAAATTGACCAGGATCCTGAATATTTGTGGGGTTGGCTCCATCAATGGGAAGATCTAACAGTGCACATAGCAAAGGTGACTTACATGCCACACGATTTCCACCAGCTGCAGCTGCACATTATTGCCTACCTCAGATCATTACCTTCTTCAGTTTATTACCTACCACTATCACCCACCCGACTCACCATGGCCTGGACTGATATATGGGGCATATCTGTGAGGCTAATACTCTTTCAGAAAATTTGCTAAAGAAAAAAATGCACAAGGGGTTTCTAGTGTTATAAAATACTGGCATTATGATTCAAAAGTCAAATCTCTAGCACAGACAGCTAAATGAAATTATTTGTCAAATACTGAGTATTCATAAAAAATACATGTTTATGGTTATATAAATGATGGAGGTACTCAGCCCCTTTCATTAGATACCATACAGCCATAGACTATTGAATTTAAATTTCAGAACTGTGGATGACATTCTGAGATTATATGACTGTTCGTAATCTTAAATATCCTCTCTTTGAAAAAGCTGGTTTCAAATTACTTATTGTAGCTGGTGGCTAAGGTATTGTTCCCCCGTTAAAGGTTTTTGCTGTTTCTTTTCAGGCATTAAACTGAGGAGTCAAAGAATAATTTTCAAAAGTGAAAATGTAAACATGACTGTTGTAGAAGTATTCATAATTAAAGTTGCCAGAACTGTAAGACTGGTTCAAAGGATGTTTGAGGAACTGGGTATGTACAGACATTTAAAAAGGAAAAAAGTATTAAAATAATATTGTTATTCTATAAGACATTCTAACTCCTATATTTAATATCACATAGACCAATAACACCATAACCCAAGGAGTTTTCATTTCTATTCAGAGATAACATTTGCATCTGAGAAAAATCTAGAATTTAATGACTAACTGGATATATCTAGGACTCTAATTGGTAGTAAATTGCAAGACACACAAAATAATATTTCCTTAGAAATGAAATTATCCTTGGGTGAATTTTAAAATACTTTATGTCTGTATTGTCTTTCCTTTACTTTAGTTAAAGTTTTGGTTACTTAAAAAATGTTTTGATGTACAAGAAAGTGAAAATAAATTAAAAAAAAAAGAATCAACCAAGTGCTATTGTACATATACGTTACTTCTCTGGAGTATCTGCTGGTCAGGGATGTGTTAGGGTGTGAACTGTGAGTTCGCTACTACTGGCCAAAGAATCTCAACTTTGCTTAAGGTTGTTGGGTTGGCAGTATCCAAGACACAATGGGAAATTTCAAGTTGACTGCCCTGTTTATGTGGAGATCATACATAATATTATGAACTTGAATGAAAATCTGTAAATCACAGAATTAATAGAATCATTGAAAAATGACTCACATGCAAATTTATCTTTAATACTAACATGTAATGCTTTTTCCCCCCAAATAACTTATTGTTTGTCAACTTACATCAAAGTCGTTAGGGTAACTACACAAAGTTGTTAGTGTATTAATTTAGAATTCTGGTACATTTCGGTATACTTCATTGCCTATAAACCAAATTTATACTCTATCTAGAATGAGGAGACTAACGATAAAATAAGATAGGTGTATAAAGTAAATAGCATGTCAGATGATGATGAAGGAAGGATGAAATGAAGTTGGCAAGTGTGTATAGAAATGCCTCTGACTCCACTTTTGGTATTTGTCTGCCGATAGGTTTCAAGCGCCATCACAACCATTCCCTCCGATGCCACACATCTAGCAAAAGCTGACGTGAGAACCTGGGTATTGCTTGGCTCTGGCAGGAAGTTAAAGCCAGGGGATCCCCTGACCATGCCTGTAGGCAAGAGTGCTCACGGAGCCTCATCCTCCCACCGCCCTAATGAAACCCCCAGCCAGCCTCCTTCTCCTGCACTCTCATCCCATTTTGACCTGCCTAGCACACCAGCCTTGCTCTCCCCAGTGAACCTCCCTTTGTGTGTGGCATTATCAGTCTTAGTATCAGAAAGAAATTGTGTGTGTGGAGGGAGGACCCAGACTCAGTGATGTCTGGTCACACAAGGGGACAGGGAATATTGTTATTGAGAGAAAGGCTACAGAAGGCCTCACTGAAAAGAAGCCATTTTAATGAAGACCCAAAGGAAGCAGGAACTGAGTCATGAGGATATTTTGGAGACTATCTCAGAAAAAGAGAACAGACTGTGCGAATTCCTGGAGGCAAGGATATGCTGTGACTTTAAGAAACAGCAAGAAGGCCAATGAGGCAAGAGTTGGGAGAGCAGGAGGGGATATGGCTAGAGCAGTTAAGTGTTGAAAGAGCAGATCAGGTAAGATTTAATGAGCTGTCTTTAGGATACTTTGGCTTTTTGCATGAGTAAGATGCAAAAGTCCTAGACAAACTTTCAGCATCCTTATGGTTACATAGAATGAGAATATTTGAACTTTAAATGTAGCAAAATGAGCCTGTTGCTGTTTTCAGAATGGACAAAGGGTGTGTGTACAGATGGTATGAAACACTTGGGAGGCATGAAATGGCAACAGGTTAGACCTGTGTGGTAGCAGTGGAAGTGGAAAGAGGGGATCAGATTCTTTCCTGAAGGTGAACCAACAGAATGTCCTCAGTTTGGGCGCAGAGTGCGAACAAGACTACAGAGTCTGTGGCCTGCACAGATGGACACATGGCTTGGGCATCACACATCTTATAGGAGGGGAGAGTAGTGAGGTCAAACACAACAGTAATAGATGAAAATGGCATTTGTTATTTCATAGGGGCGAACTTTAGGGACAGTGATCAATGTGACCAAGCAATGAGGGAGTATTGTAATGTGTACACAAAGAGAAGAAAACATTTCAGGTTTGATTTTTTAAGCTAAGAGAGAGGAAGATGGAAAAGAGGAAGCCCCTCCAGGTTCAAAAAGGGCTGCACTTCCAGGTACTATGATAACTGTCTATGCAGGGGTGTCAAACTCGTTTTTACCAGGGGCCACATCAGCTTGGTGGTTGCCTTGAAAGGACTGAATGAAGAGCTCCTTGCCCCTAGTTAAAGAGTAGAGCTCGGCCCTTTGAAGGCAACCGCGAGGCTGATGTAGCCCCTGGTGAAAATGATTTTGTCATCCCTGCTCTATGGCCTGAACGGTTTTAAACATACCCAGCGACAGTCCACTCTTGGCCTTAAAGAAGTTTGTACATTAAACAATGCATCTGGTTCCTTCCCTTTAATTCACCAACTTATAAATGAAAAGCAAAGATTTCTGGTGACCAGTCAACTTTCAGTAAACATTCTTCTCAGGTGAGCTGTTGATTAAGTTAATTTGTAGAAAGGCTTGAAGGGCATTTTAAATACCTGAATTATTTATAATGAAACCTCAGAGATACACTCGCCCTAATGTAATGCAAAATATGTCCCAATTCAATTAAAAAGTTAGTCACTCTGAGTATGGAATTCTGAGCTGGAATTTGACTTTTCAACAGTGTGCGCTGGCATCTTGCAGGCACAGCTGTGTTCAACATAGAACAAATCAAACCTATAGGGATTGTTACCATAATCTCTAACTATTGAATGGAAGGGCTATAAATGTGGTTTCTGTTATTTAAAATCTCCGGGTTAGATCTGGTCAGACTACGATTCCCTAGATTCTGTAGGTGCTCAGGAGATTTTGAATCATTTCCTAACAATAGACTCTGCCTATTGTTTTCAATTATTTGCTGGATTTATTTAGATTCTAGGTACTCTAAGAATGTTTGTTAATGTCCATATTAGTTTATTGATCACTGTTACCTATTTCTGGTGATGAAAATGTTCTGGACTTGTATAGTGTGGATGGCTGTACATTCTGAGTACACTGAAAAACTGAATAGACTGAATCGTACAATCTAAAGGATGAATTTTTGATATGTGAGTTATGTCTTGAAAAAGGAGTTATGTATGTTTAAAAAATCTTATTCATACCAGCCCTGACAAGCTGCTGATAGCCTCTCGAGGAAATGTGCGGATGGTACGGGGTATGTCTCAGGCTTTCTCAAAAGCTGTGAGCATGTGGGAATTTTCAGACAGTCCTGAATGATGACTCACATCACGTTAAGCATTAATGCTGGCTGCTCACTTTCTTCTCTACTCTTAGGGTCATAAATAGCTAATAGGTACTCTATATCATCCTAATAGGAGAGTGGTACCATGATTTACTAGTTTTGATTTCATGGTAGAATAATAAGTACTCAACTTAAAGAGCTGTCCAAAATGATATATGTTTACACCATAATGTCCTCATGAGTGTGGTAACACTATTTTGCCATTAAGCTAAAAACAGAATAAAGAAGGTTTTAGTTATTTACTTAAGGTCACATAACAACTTCATAGTGGAAGATGCATGGGTTTTAGTACCATCTTTTTCATGTACATTGGTGAACTTGTTGTCAACCCATTTTTAAAAAGAAATCTAGTCAATTATCAAGATATTTCAATGTAGTTATTGATAGACTAGGGTTTGCAAACTGGTGGCCCATAGGCCAGACATATATTTGTTTTCATTTGTGTCTTGCAAGACTATAAACGTAGGTAAGCATAATGTTAGGTTCTTAATTCAAGCTACTTAATACCCATTGTCTATTATCTGCCCATTGCAATATATTTGTTGATTCTGAGTTCCACCAGCTTAAGGACTCTAGTTTGCTTTGGTCATCTTAAAGCTGAATTATCTCTGAGGTCTGTTTATGACACCAACTCAAATGACAATAACGGCCCATGCCAGCATTTGCCTACACAGACTTTGTTAAGATAACCAGAATGATTGATTATCAGGACTAATTTAAGTTCTCAGAAGACTAGCTTTGTTTTATTCTAAGGTGGGTAAGATTTTGAGAAATTCAGCATGGTTTACCAAATATTCTGATCATCCCTGCAATTCCCCCTCCTCATGGGAAAACTTTATGGCGTTGTTCTCTAGAACTCACAAGTGGCCATGTGAACTTGCTTTGTCACTTTTTGGCAGAAATTTCTTCATCCTGAACATGGCCTGCCATTTCTCTCTTCTTTCTCTTACTACCACAGGCCATTTCCAAGATACTGAGAATGTTTCCTGACAATTTTGAACAAGCCCCTTCTCTCCTACCATCATGCCCCGGCCTGTTTGATTTCTGTTATATAAGAGAGTATCTCTGAGTTATTTAGCTGTAAGCTCATTCTTCCTGCCCTTGATGCCTGAATCCCAGCTTCACCTTTGAATTTTTCAAGCAGAAGGAGAGAAGATGTAAACAGTCCTTGGAATGGAAAGGAGAAGACACGCCTAGGAGTTGGAAGGTTAACTGGACCAACGGGTTGACTAAAGTTTTGCTGAAACTTGAACCCCATCTTTAACCCTTCCTAATGGTTAATGGGAGGTAAAACTCATTCTTGAGGCATCTCAAAATCTGCCCCATCAGCTGTCCCTCCCGACCACTGCTTCTGATAGTGCATGAACAATGTCTATAGGTATATATAAATGCCAATCCTATTGCTATTGTTGACTATTAATTTTCCTATGGGCTCATATTTTTATTGGCAGCCATTGTGTCAAGCTCTGAGATATGAATGGAGATAGTTCCTCTCCCCATCTACCTAACTTCCCCTACCCACATCCCTGACAGGGTGCTCTATCCTTTCCCCTTCCTTTCCTTTTCTCACCTCCTTCTGAAGACCCTGCAGAGAGTGGAAATGCTTTCCCAGATGCCAGTCAGATACACCTTCTTACCTTTTTTGTGCTCATTTGATGTTTCTTTTCACTTTCTCTCACATTGGAGAGTTCAATCTCCTCTCTGTAACAGGATTAACAATCCTAGGAGGGAGCTAAATCATCTCTGCTTGATGCCGGAGGTTGAAGTCCCCATGGCAGGCAGTCAGGCGGGAAAGCTGGAGGTAAAGTGGAGAGAGGAAGCATAAGCTGGAGTCCCGGAGAGGAGACTGAAACTTTTATTGGTTATTTTTGCTTCTGACCTGGGTGGAACAGGAGCCCTATAAAAGCTGGGTTCCTCATCATAAAGCTAAACATACACCCTTGCAACAGGAAGCAGAGAAGCCAAGGTAGGATTGAAGGGCTGATGGAGTGGAGGCAGCTCCTGCTGTGGCCCAGGGCAGTGCTGCGAGTCAGCAGGTCGGCAGCAACAGAGATGGGTTGAACATGGCCGTTCCCTTGCTTCCACGCTCCAGTTTTGAACAAGCATCTCTCTTACGGAACACTTTAATAGGAACTTACGGGCATGGGCAAATGAAGGTCTACAGTTGTTTGAATGGAAAAAGACGTGCAGGTTATGATTATTATAATAGCTTTATTAACTCAAATGAATGTCACAATGGAACTGTAAACCTACTTTTGCCCACCCTTGTATAGACTCAATCAGAGATCAATCCTAAGACATTCAACTTTCAAAATTTGCCTCAGACTATTCTGAGGCTTTGAGCCTGGGTAAGTTGGGAAATGGTGGAAGTCACCCACAAAAAGAGGAAAGACAAGAGAAAAGACTCTGGTTTAGAGATTGGTGGTCTAGGACCTAGTGTATTGCATTCAAGTTGCCGTTAACCGTAGGAAGATCTTAAGTATAAAATTTACTGAACATTCACTCTAATCCAGAAGTGTCTAAAATATTATACCTTTATAACGTCCTCTATGAAATAGATACTGTTTCCCTCAATTTTATGGGCAAGAAAACACACCATCAGGATTAATAAGCTTGTTCTGCTCAAGGTCACAGGGAATAACTGACAGAGCCAGGATTTGAAAACAAGCAAACCTACTCAGGAACCATGAGTTTTGCCATCATGCAACACTGCCTCACGTGTGCTGCACATAGCTGGAATTTCTGCCTCATCTGTTGCCATGGAAATCAAACAGGCTTGATTTTAACAAACTTCTTTAGCAAATCTTAGAGCTGAAAAGTACCAAGCGTAAAGGTGAAGGTGGATGCTTTGTATCAAATATGATGGTATCGCTGGAAATATTATCTTTGTCACTCCTTGAGGTGTGCTGGTTTTCTAAGAGGCAGATTATTTTGCTGAAAAATAAAAGAAAAAATGCTGCCAGCTAACAGAAAAACATGAGAAAAATGAAGTAAAAATATGTATCTTAAAACTTGCCTGGAAATTTCCTCTTAAAATTTTCCTTTTAAAATAAATATCAGAAGATTATTTTGTCAATATTGTCTACATTATTAGCAGGAATTGTCATAATTTTATAATTTATGGTCTGGTTCTGTATTTTTCTATTTCTGTGTACCAATTTACCCCAAATGTAGCATCTTATTAACACACAAACACATTGATTATTATCAGCATCTTTTCTGTAGGTCAGAAGTCCAGGCTGGTTCAGATGGTCCTTTGTTTAAAGTCTCACAGGACTAGAAACAAAAAGTTAGGCTGAACTTTGATCTGGAGACAATAAGGAAAAAAAAAACTGCTTCCAAGATCATTCAGGTTGTTGGCAGAACTGAGTTCCTTGTGGTTGTGAGTCTGAGGTCTTCATTTCCTTGTTGCTCGTCTAGCCTGGCCGGGAATTGCTGCCAGCTTCCAGAGAATACTAACTGTTTCTTTCCCATTTCCTACCCCCCACCCCCACCCTCCACCCACTCCCACCAACTAGCTGGCAACAGCCCTGGTGCTTCCAGTTTCTGAATACCTCTTGTGCCCCCAGTCAGAGAAATCTCTGCCTTTAAACAACTAGTGTGATTAGATTAGACCCATTCAGATAATCTCCTACTTGCCATAGGAGGTAAAATAATCATGAGAGCAATGCCAGAACCTGAAGGTCACAGGAGCCATCTTAAAATACCACTTACCACGGGTTTTATCGTCCATGACCAGGTAGAAGGACTCGAGCTAAGTAGGTTGAGACAAATGAAGACATGTACTTATTGCAACTTATTAAATGAAATATAACAAAGAAGAGGATTGTACTTAATGTGACAATTAAGTGAAAATTTATCAACTCACCCCAAGAAGCTTATCAAAATGTATGACCTACTTTTTGTAATTTGGTCAGGTACAAAAATGAGTCGTTCTTAATTCAGGAAGGTTAAAAAAATTCTCAGTGAATTTTGTTCAAATTTCAAGGAATATACATTTGTAGAGCATTTGCTTCACATTTTTGCCTTGGTTTGCCTCTCATGGAGCCTTTCCTAATATTCTTGATGTACTTGAACTTGCTGTAGAAATATGTTTCTTTAAATACCACATGAGGAACATGTGATGCATCTAATGAGGAAACATTCCCTTCCCAATTATGGAAAGGAAAATACAATAGGCAACTTATTACAGATAATAAATAGGCCATGTTACAGATAAGTCTTTTGGTTTAAAAGGAATATTTTAAATTGTTTTCCTAAATCAAGTTTTTAATACTGAAAACTGTCACAATCACATATATTCATTAATCTAAATACGGGACTTTAAAAAAAGATGACATTTCTTATGACTTCCTGAGAGCTTTCTGTGTCTGGTAAACAAGATATCACCACTCCTTGATAACTGAAGCTGCTGAAGAGCTGGCAGGAATAAGGAAATAACCCGCTGGAAAAATGCAAGGGTCTGACAATGAGGCAAAGACAGTGCACCTCTTTTAGACTTTTCTGTGCTACATGCCGAGAACTAGAAAGGATCAGAGGTTTTGCTCTCCTTGCAAGTTATCAAGCAAGCCTGCCATATTTGAAGGATACTGTCAATTATGTCAGAAGATGTGAAACTGCTGGGTCAGAGACAAGGACTGTTTCTTACTCAAAGCAACAGCAGTGTCCATGGTGTGGCATCTGCACTGGTTCCCTGAGTCACAGTTGGCAGGTCACATGGCTGGACTACACCGGCTGCAGTACCAGAGTGGGGCCGTGAGCTTAGGGAACCCATTTTTTTTTATAGTGGGAAATGAAGCTGTCTGACTCTCACCTCCGTGGGAGACATTATCTTTATTACATGAATAGTAAACAAACCTCCCTTTTGTTCCCGAGGGGCACATTATGTCTATTTTCCAAGGCTTTGGCTGTACAAACACTTTTGAAAAGATAGTCCAGAACGAATGCAGTCAGTGCTCATAAAATGTACAAAAAATGTGAGAGACCCATGGAGAATTGTCTTCCAAAAATAATGTTGTTGAGATTGGAAGAGACAAGTATGAACAGCAGCCTAAGGCCTTTTTTGCAAAAGTGCTGATGCAAAGATTCAAGCCAGCCTTGGTCTCATCTGGGCTTCTCACCTTTCCCTCCCCGGACACCTGCCCTCGTCAACTCTATCAATCTATCAAAAGTCTGATCTCAGAATGCCTCTTGAGATTACCCATTTCTTTCCATGAGTGCCTGATTCAAGAAATCTTTATTTCTCCTCTGCACTCTTATAATACGTAATAGTCTCCTATTTTTTTTAACTGTTCCTTTCCTGCACCTTTACAGTGTCTCCATGGAGCAGTCAGAGTGATCGTCGGGATCATTTACAACCTGAAATCAGATCATACAACTTCTTTTGAAAAGCCCTTCAGTAGTTTCTAACTGTAATTAGAAGGAAGTTCAAACCACTTGGCACATGAGACTAAACTAACATCATTAAACTTCCCTCCCGGTCCTCCCAGGCTTTGGCACTGCTTCTATTTTTCCTGGACTGTTCTTCTGCTATGTCTTTACATGTCTGGTTCCTGTTCATTTAGACCCAGCTCAAAGATTTTTTTCCTCTCCCTGTCTTCTACTTTCCCTACCACCAAGATCACTCTCTGTAGTAACTATATAGATAACCTATGTAGAAACTCTGTTCATTAGATTTATGTCAGGTATCGCTATGTATCATCATATTATTTTACTCATTTTCCCCCTCCTTCTTTCATTCCAGCCTTAAAGTAGCTTCTTGAGATCAGGGACTTTGCCTCTTTTGACCAGTTATGTTCTTAGCTCTTAGGGCAATGTCTAACATTGTTTAGAAAATATCTGCTGAAACAGTGTAGGACCATAGCATTCTTAATTTAACCAAGGATACAAAGTTTATAGAACCTCTCTAGGTTCCTGTTTTGTGATTACTTAAGATGGGTGAACGTGCTGTGCAGTGTTGCTCTTGGCAAACCTCAGCAGAAGTAGTAGCAACGTATAAATTCTCCGAGCGGCATCAGGATTCTGTACAGGCTCTACGAAGCCAGCCAAGGAGACTTACCATAGCAATCTCAAAGCATGGTACCCATCAGGAATTGAAGGAAAATCATAGCTGTTATAAAACTTGGAGATCCTCCCCTTGGGGAAAAAAAAACCATTAACCTCATCCCTCCTCATCCAATACACATAGGATTTATTTATTTACCTTTAATAGGCTATTTTTAGAATAGTTTTAGGTTTACAAGACTATTGAGCAGGAGATATGGAGATTTCCTAGGTATATCTTGCTTCAACATATGTTTAGCCTTCCCTGTTATCAACATCTCCCAGCAAACTGGTACCTTTATTACAATTGATGGACCTACATTGACACATCACTATCACCTAGAGCCCATAATTTCCCTTATGGTTTACTCTTGGTGTTCTACATTTATGGGTTTGGACAAATGTATCCATCATTACAGTATCATACAGAGTATTTTCTCAGCCCTGAAAATCCTCTGTTCCACTTATTCATCTTTCCTATTAACCCCTGGCAACCACTAATTGATTTAATGTTTCCATTTTTGCCTTTTCTAGAATATATTTGGAATTATGCAGTACATTGCCTTTCCAGATTAGCATCTTTCACTTAGTAATGTGCATTTAACTTTCCTTCATGTCTCTTCATGACTTGGTAACACTTTAAAAAAATAAATTATAGAATTGTATACTTGAAATGTATTTATTAACCAGTAAATAAAATAAAATAATAAGTAAAAAATAAGTGAATAATCATCTAATGTCTATATGTACCACAGTTTATTTATCTCTTTGCCTACTGAAGAACATCTCGGTTGCTCTCAAGTTTTAGAAATTATGAATAAAGCCATTCTAAACATCTGTGTGCATGTTTTTGTGTAGACATAAGTCTTCAACTTCTTTGAGTAAATACCAAAGAGCATAATTACGGATTGCATGGATTATAAGACTATGTTTAGATTTATCAGAAACCAACAGACTGTCTCCCAAATGGCTGCCCCATTTTCCTTCCCGTGAGCACTGAATGAAGGTTTCTGTTGCTCCACAGCCTCACCAGCATTTGGCGTTGTCAGTGTTCTGGGCATTATAAGCTTTGACTTTTGTTCCCTGTCCCCTTTTCCTGGTACGGAGGGCAGAATTTGGAGGATATGAGGTACAGAAGAGCTATGACATTATTACCTTGCAACTATAGTTGATGGTCTGGAAATAACTGCTTAAATGTTTGCCCACGTTTGGGTTTGTGTGTTTCATGGGTGATAGTTTTGGACAGCCTGGAGCAGCATCCTGTCTCCTCCGGTTTTACACAGTGCAGAAGGCAGAAGCCGGCAGCTGGGTAAGTTTAAAATGTTAAGATTCTGTATTAATTTTCAATAATAATCTACTAATATGTTTTATGTCAATAATAATATGAACAAAGTAACCTTATAATTATTTTATAGTTTCAAAGATAATCCTGGTAAAATGAATTTTAATTGTTTTTAATAGGCACATGTTCTGCTAATGTAATGTGTACTGAAAAAGGATGTTATCATATGATAAAGTAATCTGATGTCATAAAAATGAGAAATTGACATTAAATAAAGTGTCATTTGTTTTAAACCTGAATCAACTAGGAATTAGAAATGTGACCCAAGAAAATCAACTTCACTGAAATATGGAAATTTTCCAGATTCATTCTGGGAAAGAAGGAGTCCTAGAGGGTATTTCAGATCATTAAGTGACTTCACAAGGGAGAGTTACCCAAGTTTATAAAAATTCTTATAACTTCGATGTGGGTGATTTGAATGATTTTTTTATTATATGGCCATGAGTTTTGCACTGTGTCCTCATAATATTTATTTTATTGTGACTTATAAAGAAGCCTTGTCCACCCTCTCATGTTTCACCAACTTAGAATTTTTGTCTTCATTAGAAAATTACCATCACAAAATCTATATTTAGAAAGTTGACAGGGTTGACCATTTCTGGGCACTATAAGGGAGAGTCTGACCCATGCCTGGTGGCTGCAGGTAATTCTTGGAGTTACCTGGCTTGTAGCTGTGTAACTACAACCTCTGCCTCTGTTGCTCCATGGGATCTCTCCCTGCGGTCTCTACGTCTCCACTGGTCTCTTATAAGGATGCTCATCGTTGCATTTGGGGTCCCCCAAGATAATCCAGGATGATCTTATCTCAAGATCCTAACCTTAATGACATCTGCAAAGACCCTTATGCCAAATAAAGTCACATTCTGAGTTTCTGAGCAGACATGAATTTTGAGGGGCACTGTTAAATGTGTTACACGTGACAAAAGTCTATTTCAGAATGTGTGGTGCACCAAAGTGCCGCAGAAACATTTCTCATCCCTGTGTGAACTTTCAATTT
The DNA here is from genome assembly GCA_004026765.1 of Micronycteris hirsuta. Taxonomy (NCBI): domain Eukaryota; kingdom Metazoa; phylum Chordata; class Mammalia; order Chiroptera; family Phyllostomidae; genus Micronycteris; species Micronycteris hirsuta. Next base: position 41,420 of record PVJI01011090.1, on the reverse strand, counting down.
AAGAGAATACAACTTGTAATAGCATAAAGATTATGAAATACTTCAAGATAAACTTAAAAATTATGTGCAAGTCTCTAGAGAGAAAAATTTAACTTGCAATGTATTAAGAATACATGTGATAAGGAAAACAAAATTTCTGAAGAAAACCCAGAAGAAAGTTGTAGTAACGCTGGGTTAGGCCAAGGTTCTCTAACTACAAGAAACATGGATTACAAAATGACTGACAATTTAAAACCCTTTACTCTTAAAAGCCATTGTGTATACCAGGATTGTGGGAGTGTTAAGATGGAGGGGGTAGCATAAAAGAGTTTATTTCAGTGATAAAACAATTCTGTATCTTGCTTGTGGTGGTGGTTCCACAAATCCATACCTCTCATGAAATTACATACAGGCATGCACAAATACATCCCTGTATACACACGTAAACGAGCTCCTATAAATACTAATGCAATCTGAATGAACTCTCTAGTTACTTGTATTATATCAACACACCTTGGTAAAAAAAAAAAATGGGCAATGTATTTGAACATTTGACCAAAGTAGAGAAGCAAATGGAAAATAAGTGTGCAGAAAAATATCCAACATCATTAATCCTTAGTAAATTGCACATTAAAAGCCCAATGAAATACTACTACATCACTACCAGGATGGCTAAAATCACAACTGAGAAGAATGAATATTGGTAAAGATGTGGTCCAAATAGAATTCTCATAAATTATGGATGGGGATGCAAAATGGTACCACCACTTTGAAAAATAGTTTTATATTTTCTTATAAAATTTGACAGCATATGGTCTAGAAGTTCTGCCTTTAGATGTTTATCACAGCTGTATTAGCAACAGCCAGAACATAGAAACAAGCCAAAGGTCCTTCGACGGATGAACGGATAAACACATTGCCGTACCTTATGTGGCGTGCTACAGAACAATCAAAGGAAACAAACTAGTGATACATTCAACAACTATGCAAAATGGACAATGCCAGATACAGGAGACATAATCCAATATACTGGAGATTTAATTTAATGAAGTTCTCTGAATGAAAAGCTATCGGGATAAAGCTGTCAGAGACTGCCCGGGGCAGGGCATGGTTAGGGAAGAGTGACTGTAACGGGCCTGGCGAAACTGTTTGAAGTAATGTGACTGTTCTAAATTATTGTACACCTGCAATGCTGTCACACAGCTACCAACACTTGTCAAAACCCAACAAACTGTGCAGGAAAATAGTGAATTTTATCTTATGTAAATCAATTCATACTTTTAATAAAAATGATTTAAAAATTGAGAAGGCAGAAGAGGATTGCTGAATCGGGTTACTTTAAATTTAAATGAGCATTCAATATTAAAATGGAAGAAATTGGCATGAGTTTGTAAGGAGATAATCCATAAGAAATGAAAACAAATAATAATTCATGAGATTTCTAGATTTTGAAGGTTGTTAATTCTACATTGTGTTTTCTGGCTATGAGCAGCTAATACCTCTCATGAAGAACTAGTGAATCTAACTTTACCCTTAACTGTTTTCAGTGTAAAGGTAAAGTAAAGACCAGGCCTTTCAATTTTACCTCTTTGGTTAAACTTATTTTTGATGCTATTGTAAATTTTACTTTATTCATTTTCAGATATTTCATAATTAGTGTATGGAAGTGCACTTGAGTTTGTATGTTGATTTTTATCTAGCAAATTTACTGTACTTGTTTATTAGTGCTAATATTTTTTGGTTCAGTCTTTAGGATTTTCTATGTATGAGATCATATCATCTGCAAAAAGATTGTTTTGCTACTTTCTTTCCAATTTGCATGCTTTTAACTTTTTTCTTATCTAATTGTTCATCTAGGATGTTGAATAGTAGTGGCAAAAGAAGGCGTGCTTTTTCTGATCCTGATCTTAGGACAGAAGCTTTAACATTACATTGTTTACTATGATGTTAACTGTGGGCTTGTCATTTATGCTCTTGATTATGTTGGGGTGTGTTAGTTCTATACTCAATATATTGAGAGTTTTTATCATGAAAGAATGTAATTTATCAAATGTTTTCCCCACATCCATTAATATGATCATATAATCATACAAGAATACACTTTTAGGTATTTCTTATATCAGCACCCCTACTTCTTGGTACCAAATTTCAGTCTTAGTCCACTTCAGCTTCTGTGACAAAACACTATAGATTGGATAATTTGTAAAAAGGAGAAATTTATTTCTCATAACATTCAAGCCCGGAAGTCCAAGATCAAGGTACCAGCATGGTTGGGCAGTGGTGAACCCAATTTGGAACTCAATTCCAAGTGCTACACTGCGCATTAGGCTTTAACACATGAATTTGGGTGGAGGCACACACGTTCAAACTGTGATCGATAAGGTGCCCAATTGAACCTCAGCTGTATTTACACAACACTCCACGCAACAGCAGCGTAATGATGCTTCTCTCAAGTGCACAGGACAGACCACATCTGCAACCACAAACCAATTCTTTACAAATCTATGAAGACTAAAATGATACCAAGTCTGTGTTCTAATCACAATGGAATGAAACTAGAAATCAAGCAAAAGAACAACCTGGAAAATTTTGTGACATGGAAAGTTCTAGAGGTCTGTTCTACAACAGCAGTTAACATCACTGTGCTGTGCACTTAAAACTGTGAAGATGGTAAATTTATCATATCAGTTTCTACCACAATAAATAAAGCATAAACATTGGCATAGTGTGAACTTTCTAAGGAAGATTTTTATGTGTTTTTTTAAATATTTTTTATTTCTTGGGAGAATTATTCATTTTGAATGAAATGGCTTACAGCGATCTCATTCTTCTAAAAGACCTAATTCCATATTTATTTCACTAGTTAATTATTACAAGTTTGCTGATTTGAATTGAAATAAATGGAAGAGAGTAATAGAAAACTTAGAATGTCCTATGACTATTTTAATTGCTAGTAATTTTGAAGCACAGTCTTTTAAAATTTTTTTCGGCTCCTGTTTCTACCTATTTCTTCACTAAAGTGAACAACTCCCACCTCCCCCTCAACACAAACTAACAAACCCACAAAATAATGTGAAATAGATCTGACTCACAACCATAAACACAGACTTGGACTCCTAATGATGAGTTGGCCTTGGTTTTCAGTGTTATCACTATTCTATGGAAGGCATGCAATAGATTTTGCCTATGTTTGCAAAAAAATTACTCATCTAAAGAACATGTCTCTTTCCAGCTTAATTTTAGATGCTCTTTAAAACTGCAAAGCCAACACATTTTGACTTCAATCTTGTAGTTCTACAGTATGCTCATAAAATTAATATTGTCTCTACAGTTTCTAGTGGTAATATAAAAAAATTAGAAAATTTTCCATAAAGTAGGTTATTCTATTTTAATGACATTCTCCTGAAAGAGACATTCCCAATATTTATGAATCATTTGTGACACAAATTGCATATCTCCACCAACATTGTGACCTAACTGTGGTGACCATATTAAAATAAATAACAAAAATAAAGATTTGCAAGCTAAGGGAGAGTGTTTAGAGGCCATGTCTGTTACTAAAGATGCTATTAAAACAGAAATCCTTCTGTGAGGACAAACACTACAATAACAAATGTGAGGCAATACTTTAAACATACACCATATAATTTAATTACATTTTGGAGTTTGCTTTAAGTGTGGCTTACCTCTGTCATTCTAATGTACAGTGTATTTTAATAGATGTATCAATAATACCATCCAACACCAGGTTAATCTTTCATTTACTGCCAAGTTTTGCTTTTGATGGAAACATCAATGTTGCAATTTGGCAAAATACATATTTGTATCAAAATTTAAGACTAAAACTCTGAAGCTCATTTTTTCCTCTTAAAATAGTATTTCTTTACATATTTATTTCAATCTTTCTTGAACCCGTCTATACTTTCAACACACATCTTCATAAGACAATAAATAAAAAGTTTGTGATTCTATAAATAAAGTAGCATTATTTTTTTCTTGATCTTCCTCTGCATTTGCTAAGCACAAGAGTTGCTTTTCTTATTTTTCACTTTTCCCTCTTTCCACACAATTTTTAGTCTTTAACTATATCCTTCTTTGTCTTCAGATTTGCTGAATGAAATATCTTATTGCAAAATATGAAAACAACACTAACAATCTAGGCACTTTTAATCTTATGGGAAAACTGGAAAATTATAACCAATTACTCATAACAATTTTACTCAACTTACTTTTCTCTGCAATGTACTGTGAAAATAATAGCACCTAAATCACATACAATGTCAACAATTCAACCCACATGGAAGATATTGCTAAGCTTTGGAAATGTAATTTTCACATAGTTAACTCTTGGCATCTTGAAATCACTAAACGACTTTCAAGACTAAAACATCACTTTCTAAAGAGAATCAAACTATTGTCAGTGGAAACCAGGCTCTTCCAAGGATTGTGAGGAAAGCAGTCCAAGGATCCATGCATGGGAGATTGTGGTGTGGCAAGATGATTTATTCAGGTGGAAATAGAAAAGTGGAAGCTGACTCCTGGGTTTCTAATGTCCCATCTTCTTCTGTCTGCCATGGAAAAAGTTCAACTATGTCCTCAGCAAGGCCCAAACAAAAGCCAGTGTCTGCTTCTTATTAAAGCTTAGTTCTTCTGAGCCCACACAATCTGCTGCGGGCCCCTGTAGCTGCTGGACCTGCAAGGTCACTTGCTTTTGGAGGAGATAGCCTATGAAAGCATGGGGTGAGTGGGTTGAGAAAGAGAGAGATTCTTTGTTTACCTGGGATTATATTAACTTGGGTGTGGAATGGACTGAGTGTGTTTTTAAAATGAACAATCAACTTCCTAAGCTTTTTTGAGCTTTTGATAGATCCGCCCTCCCTAGTTAGACTAACAGACCTCTACCATCAAGCTCCTCTCCCCGCACTCCCGATAATCAAGGTAACCCGAGAGGGGAAGAAAAGAGTGTTAATCCCCTTGACAGAACAATGCTGTGATCCCCTGTGGTATGAAGCTGTAGCTTCCTGGTGAAGCAAATACTGCTCTCCAGTTCGTTAAAATCAATCTCTAATTCCCTTGTCACTCCTTTTTATTAATAACTAGTTCACTACCTACAGTAACAAAACTCTGACTGAGCTGGGTGTTGATCCCAGTATATTTCCTCTGAGGTCTGTTCTAACCCCGGTTAGAGACAATGAGAGGAAACACAAGATGATTTTCCAATTGTGCAACTGCCATTATGTTTTCTGCTCTTTTAAACACATGATGACAATAATTTAATCTAATAAGGGTACTGATGATGTGCAAGTGACAGGAAATACCAGGGTTCTCCTGTTGATGTGTAGTCATGGTAGACTCAGTTTAGACAAATACATGGGAAAGAAATTTAGCTGCATAATGTTTAATATAGCTTGGGTTGGAACTTTTGACAAAATAATTCCTATCTTCCCCTCAGCCTGAGACACACACACTTAGACATTATTGGTTCTATGAACTGGGGCTATGATTTGAAGTCAGCTTGCATGACATGCAAGCTCCGCCTTGTAACTGAGGACATTTATCTTTGGAAGCACTATGAAGTAATTTTTCAGATTCCAGATCAATGTAAAAGCCTGACCCAAGTATTAGCTCCCTTTTTTCAGTGGAAAGCTATTTCATGTTGAGGTCAACCAGACCTTCCGTTGAATCCCAGGTGCAATATTTACTACCCTTATAATCTTGCGCAATGTATTTTAATTTTACAGAGTTTCATTTTCTCTACTAATCAACAAAAGTGGAGTATACAAAACTGACAAGGTAATGTAATTACTTTATGATATAATGTATAGAAAAGAGAATGGCTCATACAATATCTCCACGCCATAAATGCCTAATGTCCATTTCCTTTTCTCCTTCACTGTCTTGTGCCTAAGTCATGGTTGAGAGGCAGCAGTGGTCTTTAAGAGGAAAGCATGTGAGTTAGACATTGTTTTATTTTTTTCAGGTTGCAAAGATTTAAAGAGAAGCTGAAGTGCAGAGTTGTAGGGAACCGGTTTGTTTCAGTCTGGCAGATGTGACTCAGCCCTGTATGGAAAACCTATAGGAGTGAAGTGGTGTTTTCCTGTGGGAATCAGGCCTAGACAATGCATCCAGACTGTTACGACTTGCTCTTGCTAAAACTCCCTCACCCTGGTCTGAAACAGTAGATGTTTATTGCCTATCTTCAAGGTAATTTCCAAAGCCTGCATAAGTTTTCCCAAGGACGGAGCGTAATCAGCTCACCACCTTTCTCTTCTACATTTGCTATTTTTATTGCCTTGATTATACCTAAAATGTAGACAACAACATTCTATGTAATAGATAATGAGAACTGAGAGAAACAATAAAAACCCGTCAAGGCAAGGGTCTGGGCACTCTCCTGGTGAGAGAAGTGGCCGCAGGACTCTCATCTTGAGAGAGTACCATATCTTCCCTTTTTCTCCACAGGACGGCTGTAGTTTGTGCATTTGTTTTGTTTTCAGTCACAACATGCAGACTCTGCTGGCTGGAGTCTGCCGCACAGAGTAACAGGATTAGAAGAGCCATAGATTGGTGATTTTTACCTGCCTCTGCTATCACCTACAAATTTAGCCATCATATGTTTACAATATCTCTATCTGCATAATGGCATTGATTGAATTAGTATTCACAAAGGTGTCATCCATCCTGAATATCTTTTGTCTCTCATTAAGTTCCTCGGAAAATAAAAGCTTTGTGTTTTATTTTAACCAGTGTTTTTCACTTCTAGTCAAGTAGTGAATCACCCGTTTATTGATTGGCTTAATAATGGACCACTTAGTGGAATTAAAAATAATACTTGTAAAATAGTGAGTGAGTGGATGGAATTTCTTGTTTTATAACTGTTCGTTAATTCTACTTGTTCTATTGCATGGGGGAGTTAATACCTGGTGCCCTTGGTTTACTGGTATGCCTTCCTCAGGAACTTCCCTTTACCCCATACAATTCCACTTTATCATGGTTTTTTAATCTTTCTACACCTGGAGCTTACTCACCGTGGTCACGGTACCTTTTGGGCTTCATTGTTCTGAGGGGAAAGATAAAAATTTCTGTAATACATTTTTTCTCCCATGAAGATTGTTTAGAATAATAGTCAATGGGGCAGATTGGTGAACGTTCAAGACTCATAGGGTAAAAATTTCTAAATGGAGTCCTGAACTCTAAGTGATGAGGATGTTCATTTAATATTAAATATCAATAAATTTTCCCTCTTGCTTTTTCTGACCTATTCTGATGAGAACCAATCTTCATTTTATCACTTTTTTGTGTGTTTTAGGGATATATCTTGATGTTCTATGTTGCTCGATATTTTAGAGATGGAAAATGCTGGATAAATAGAGAACTTTATATAGACATTGATCTAGTAGGTTTGCCGATACATAAAAGATCCAAACCTGTTCTTTGAAAGCTTCACCTAAGAACATCATGCACTTTCATAACTGAGAAGCTTCACACTTGCCTTCTTGAGTGCCTGACATTGATAACTTTTTATAAAATAAACTTGTTATGATTGAAACTAAATAGTTTAAATAATATGCAGAAATTAATACTTATTTGATAGACTCATTAACTAGTCCTGTGAAGAGTAAAATTGTATACCCAATAAATACAGAAACATCAAATTATAATATTTTTGTAACTAATATTTTCATTCAATGCCCCATGTGAAATAGTAATATGTGAAATAATTACAATTTCCTTTGCTTCTAGAGAAACATTCTAAGAACCTTTTGAAGCCAGGAACCCCACCTGCACTTCATAGATAGGCAGTAATTTATCCAGGGTTGTTTTCATGGAAATGAATGTAAATATCTACTTCACAGTACATTTTTAACCTTGAGACAAAAGAAATAAATTACCTTGGTTCCTCATGAGCCTTGGAATTTGCTGGCTTAAGCAACATATATTCTGTCAAATAAAAAGATTTAGTTTTAAATGCTATGATAACACCCTTGCAACACAAAAATGAGGACAAAAAGGTTGTACTCTTAGAGTTTATGCAGGATATGAGGGATCCTGAATAAATTATTATGAGAAAGTGTATATCTTGCCTACCTTCTTTTTCAATAAGCTGAATTGCTGAAGCCAAAGCTAATTAGGATCAATAACATCATCTTCTGAATAGCCCAATCCACTCCAAATAAAACAAATACTAATCAGGGAGAAGATTCCAAAAGGGTAACTCCGTTAGTCAGGCTGAGGTCATGCGGACACCAAATCTTCACCCGGGTACAGTTTTTGGCTTTGTGTCTGAATGTTGTGTGTGACAACCTGGCTCTTTCCGTTTGCCGGGACTCTCAAGATTTGCACTTTAGCACTGCACTTGCTGAGCACTGATTTCGAAGAGCTGAACATATGATGAAATAGAAATTATAACAGAACCCAAGAATTGTACATCTTTCTGTCTTGAGCTAAGCTACTCACATAGCTCAGAGTGACTGTTACAAGAGTAAGTCATGCCATAGTCATAAGCCCTGTGGTGATATGGGTGGTGCTATTCCATTTCTTGCAAAACAAAGAAATCAAAGAGCAGACTCATTTTGCACAGCCAGTTTTGTGGAGCTCCCAAACAATTCAATTACCCAGCTAGTATTAAAAGGGACATGATGTAAAGGTCTCAAATTCTGTAAGAGGCAGTCTAAAATCCTTCCTAGAACATTTGGATGGATAAAATTAACTGAACAGAGAAAAATAGACCAAGAACAAAGAAACAATACTGGAAAAGTGGTATTCTTATTTCGCATCTAGGAAACTACGTTTTCTCTAGGATGACTGTAACCGGACCTTTCTTTCCCTGGCAGCAGCTGTCAAAGCCAAGATGACTGTACCCATTTACAGAAAATGGCTAGTCTAAATCGTGCCTGCCCTGTCTGCTGCCACCTAGTGGTTTATGAATGTCATTAGCTCGAGTGTACTGAAGTGAGCGGTCTCATTCAATGTTTGCATTTTAAGACACGAGTGTAAATAAGATAAACAGTTTGAATGGCCTAAGATAGAGATGAGGCAAAGTTGAAGGAAGAAAAAGGAGATATGCTTTTCATGGAAACCGAGACTGTGGTTGCAGAAAATAAAGACCATCATCCTTTAAGTAACAGCCTGTCTACTCTGCACTTCAGTGAAGTGTGGGTACTGGCCAGACTGCTGCACTCTGTCTAGATCAGAGCTTCTAGTGTGGACACAGGGCTGGAAGTGGTCTGCTGAAAATGTAACACAAGCTGTAAGAGTAAGAGTTTGGAAACTCAGAGCGAGTTATTACTAGGACACCCAGCACATGATCAACAGACATGTTCCTTGAACAAACATAGATGGGTTCAGGTGTTGTCCTTCTTTCCTTGCAAGATGCTTGTAGCACAAACTCTGTGGTTGTTACACACCGTAGCAGCTCATGCATGGTATTTTCAGGTGAATTTGTCAACCGTAGCTAACAAGTGTATGGAAACCAGAATCTATTTGTTTTCATCAAAGATATTTCAATTTAACACATACTTTATAGAATAAATTATTGGGAATGACTGCTGATATAGAAGTAAAAATAAAATTTTAAAATACAGAATCACTCACTTTAGGTTATATAAAAATAAAATATTGCTTTACAATTTTTTCTTAACTCTCATCATTATACCTCTGTGAGACTGAATTCTCTAGATTCAATGTTTTTAAAAATTTTTTTAAAGATTTTATTTATTTATTTTCAGAGAGAGGAGAAGGAAGAGAGAAAGAGCAATGTATGGTTGCCTCTCACATGGCCCTCACTGGGGACCTGGCCCGCAACCCAGGCATGTGCCCCGACTGGGAATCGAACCCGGACCCTCTGGTTCCCAGCCCGCGCTCAATCCACTGAGCTACACCAGCCGGGCCAAGATTCAATGTTTTTAAAACAAAACCAAAAAAAGAATTTGTCAACATTATCACAAAAATAACTATGCTGTCGATCAAATCTAGAATATTTAGGTTAAAAGCAGAAGGCAAGTTCATTTGTCCCCTCAAATATTAATATACATAGTGTATACATATTTATGTGTTTCATATGATACATATGTATGAGTTTCATTTGAGGAAATCAGTATTTTATTTATACCTTCTGATTAATTATGATTGTACAATGACAAAAACTATATGTAACAGAAAATTTCTCTGTTAATGGCCTATATGCACAATTTAATAAAACAAGGTTTATTTCAGTGTTTAATTTTTTCTTCTTTTTTCCATATAGTATGTTTGCTCTACATTTGCTGAAATTTTTCTAATGACACAGATATTATACATTTTGGGGGTTTATTATTTGTGTTTTGTCATTTTTATTTATTAGTGCCTTATTTATTGCATTTTACAAAACTGTTAGTTCACAGTGAAAATTAGAACAAAGTCAACAAGAAGAAATTATCCTTATGCAAACACCAGTGCCACATGGAACTCACATGTGGCAATGGGATGGCTGACCAAGACAACCAGCAGGCCACCTCACTAGTGTCCCTCCATTACTCATTTATGTTGCTTCAATTTTCAAACATTCTGTAAGCCAGAACATTCCCAGCATCCACCTCATCTTTTGCTATATAGATTTAGCCAATGTATAACTTAAGGGGTTTAATTCTCTTGTTTCACTGACAATTGATGTTGAAAACTACTTGATATTTATGAGCCATTGTCCTAGTCAGATTTGGAAAGCTTTTGGACAATATAGAGATACTAGGTGCTTGTTATAACAGGATTTTTCCTACAGGAAAACGAGTTACTCAGAGATAGATGAACCTTTGGGTTATTCCTTGCTCCACCCAGTGCATAAAGACCAGCAGATCTCTCTGTGCAAAGGTAAGGAATGACTGCCTCAGTCTGGTGATTTTACTATCACCCCAAACAGCTCCCTACCACCAGCCTGGTAGTCTAACCAATGGTATCCTGCTGGGTCATAGCAGTGCCCCCAGAATACTGTATTTGCTGCATATATTATCTGGAGAGGGTGAAGAGTCAAAAGGGCTAGCAAATCAGAGTAACATTACTGCTGCTCAGAGGGGAAGGCGTGAGTCTGGAGACAATACCACAGAGAAAGGTGTTTTTTAAAGAAGATTGTTAGAACAAAGCCTACGACATGGATTGTTGCTTGAGGAAAATGAACTCAGAAGGAAGTGCTTGTACATAGGAGAGTGGGTAAAAATGTGGACTTTACATGTTCACATGTTTTTCTTTCCTTCATGTCCTGCTGCCTAATCTTGCTAAGCCTAAAATACCTCAATTGTGAAATCAGGGAAATGATACACCTCCAAGCTTTCTGAGGATTCAATGATGGCATGCGTATTAGTCATGTCATGAGTTCCAGAAATGTATTATAGAGAGAACTACCATACGCTTTACCACAGATTTGCTCAGGGTAGATGAAGTTCATTCATGAATCTACTTGAAGGATGCCATGACTTAGAAATGCTTTTAGTTAGAAGTAACAGGAAACTCAAAATACGTTGAACATTAAATGAATAAGAGTTTGTTTTATCCACATAACATTAAACCCATGGGCACGCAGTTTCTCACATTAATCCAAATGTTTAGCAACGCAGTGATGTGTAGAAATGCTTTTTATCTCTCTCCTCTATCATGCTTCGTGTATTGACTTTGCCAGCAGGCTTGTTGTCTCACGGTCTGCAAATGGTATTTACATCTCCAGGGACTTTGTGCAATTGCCAGACAATAAGAAGAGAAAGAGAATAAAAGGCCTTTATCTTTGAAGTCTTTGTCTTTTTATGCATGATGAGGGGCTATTGAGAAATAATTCTCCATGAAACATTTCAGGTTTGCCATGTGTGGGGCTTTTGAACAAAGGATGTGTTTGAATAGCAAAGGCCTTGAAAGCTAGAGATCCTTTCTTCTTTCTCTCTCATCTGGACACATTTGCCTATATTCTAAAGTATTAAATTAGAGACCTTCTCCTACTTTCCCAGACAGGGTCTGTTCACATTCCAGAGTAAAGACAAGTTTCTCCCTAACTCCCGACTTGAGCATGGACAGATTGGGTATTCTATGTAAGCTCCGACCCTCAGCATTTTGGAGTTCTTGTAAAACCAGCTGCATATGCGTGTAAGCATCTGGTCCCCATTGCTTTTCCCCCACTGCTTTGCCATGTGGGGATGAGGCTGTGGAGAAATGGTGCCAGGTATTTCCATGACTTTGTTTTGACATGAGTATTAAATGGTACAGTTCCCTGACCCAGAGGACTTGTGTTTTTCTGTCAGAAAGTGTATATAAAAATGTGGCAGAGTAAGTTGTCAGCCTAAAAGAAGACAAAATCTCAGATTTTTTGTGTAGTTTCAGACTTAATAGGAGGAACAAGTTTCTTCAGAAATGTCTCCTATATTTTATTAGAATAGGAATACGGGCATGATCTTAGACAAATCAATGGCACCCAAGAATGAGATTGTACGAGTTAAGCACTTGGTCTTGGGGTAGCACTCTTCTGTACAAGGTAACTGTACCCACTCTGGAAATATAATAAAAAAAAGTATTTGTGTGTGTGTGTGTGTGTGTGTATGGGGTTAGTAACCCATGTAAGGGCAATAGATGTTCATTAACAATGCATGTATGTGTCCCTTCTAGACACTAAATTCTCTAGGGTCAAGGAATTGTATCTCATTTATATTAGAATATAATAAAAAGTTTAGTTTAGATTCTTTTACATATACATGCTTACTTAATATGGGTTGACTTAATAATGGATTTACGTTAGCTAATAGTACCCTATTTCTAAAAAGAATAAGTTATGTTCATTAGCTGAAATGCCTAAACTATACAGCAGAAAGGAAGGAGAAATATATATCTAAGTCACTGAGTTAGTACAAGTTTTGTTTTCTGCTTGATTGATTCTGGAAGTTTTCTACACACTGGAATAGCATTCCAGTAAATTACAATAATGCCACTTCATATAACTGTTATCTTTCTTTAGTTTCAAGGTTGGTTTGGATGTTCCATTTCTACATGCTATGCAGGCACTTGAATATTGTAACTCTGTCAAATCCCTACATGATTTATAAACTGGTAGCTAAAACATCGAGGATGTTGTCAAGGAAAATGTTCTATATTCTTTTAAAATGTATTTATAGTCAGAACGGAATAAATATGGGGGCATGTATTTATTCTTAGTGACTTCCTTGTCAAAATGTATTAAACTCACTTGTCAGGTGCGCACTAATCTCATTTTCTGTGCCGTAAAATCACTCTGGCACTGGAACTCTGCGCTGTGTTTTTCCAGTGCTGTGTCACTGTTGATAGTGCCCATTTTTGAAATTTAGAGTTAGGCAATGTTAGTAATGAAGTAAATGATACGACATAAGCCAACTCAACTATAATAGCGCTGTATGAGCAAATTGCTCCTTAGAATATGAAATAAAAATTCTAAGTGAATTACAACAAAGAAATAGAGCAATAGCAAAAATTATAATTATTTTTCTCTTTCTCACTAACAATAGCAAATATTCTAATAGAATGATAGTTGGACAATGTTTTAGGTATTACTTATTTAACACAACATGTTAGCCGCAGATGATTTAGATGTACCACTGAGACGACACAGCCGGGTGTCACTGCACGGGGCACAACGGCGCCTACCGGGTAGCTCCGAGATGACCGCTACTCCGGGGCAGTTGTCTCTGACTGCGTCTAGAGAATTAACCAATCATTATTTGAATTGGTTCCTGGCATGCACTCGATTATTAACAAAATGACCAATTGGGCACATGTATACTAATAGGAACTATAGGAGCTCAAATTTTGTCAGTCCTTCACCAGAAATTAGTGACCCTAGCAAACTACTTTCCTGTGGTCTCTCACTGCGCTTCATTCACCCTCTCTATTCGGTGCTTCTGAGGCGAAAAGACAGATGCTGTCTTTTTGGACAATCCTATATTTCCCACCAAGAAGCAAACCTCAGACTCACTGATACAATAGCTTACACTTTTAAATAGATCCATACAAAATAAAGCTGCAAAATTATTTTAGTAATTTCTACATCTACCAGTAAAATAAAAAAACCCTGACAATTATTGGGTATCTTCTATGAAAAACATTTTATAGATACTATGTTATTAAGTCCTCACAGTGACCCTGTGGAATTGGTGTTATTTTATATATGGTTGATATGCAATATTATATTAGTTTCAGGTATACAACATAGTTATTTAATATTTGCCATATTTTGCTGTGTATAATGCACACTTTTTTTACCCGAATTTTTGCACATTATACAAGGGTAGTACTAATTCTATATCTATATAATGTTTTTAATTCTTTTATTTATGCTTATGCATTGAAAGTGTAACTCTAGAAAGCAGTAACAATACCTGTATGTAAAATTATACCCTCAAATTTGAAAATCAATTTGTTTCTAAATATAAATAAATAAAAGATCGAATTAGAAAATTCAGACAAAAGGTTTTTTCCTGAATGTTTGGGTCCAAAACATGGGTGCGAATTATACACAGCAAAATATGGTATATACTTTCTGAAGTTGTCACCACAATAAATCTAGTAACCATCTGTCACCATACAAAGTTATCCTTTAAGCTCTATATTACATAGCATTGATATTATTATGACCATTTTACAAATGATGACAATTGAGGTTTGCAGAAGTTAAGTAATTTGCAAAAGTTTCTCCACACATTGATGAAGATTGTGTAGAGATTCAAATCCAGTCAATCTTCAATGTCTTTTCCGTGAAATAATGATAACTTTTTAATACCAAAATATTTCCAATTGGAGAAAAGATTTGTTTGATATATTATCATCCAAGGTATTGTTATTTAGATTCAATGATTACAAGAACATCAAAATTATCCAAATCCTCCAAATTTATGAAGAGAACATTCCAAGAGAAAAAACCACCACTTTTTCTTAGAAGATGAGGTGTGGAAGCCTGGAATAGTATGTAGTACTGGAGATCAAGGAGGGAAGAAGGATTTGTCCCCAACAATCTTCAAATCATGGACAACTTCTGACAATGACACATAGTTATTTATAGGACTTAACATCAATTGTTCATTATCTAATACAGAAGGTGTAATGCACAAACTGTTGGCAGCTATGTCTTCATTTGTGGGCAGACTTCCTGACCACTGCTGGCTCATGCACACGTGAGCCCCTTTATCAGGCTCCAGTCTGGTCATTCTGTGCCACGCGTCCCTGGGAAGGCAGAGGGATTCTTGTGAAATGGTCTTCGCCCCGATTTGGGCTGGCAGTGTATAGTGATGAAATAATGGCAGTTCTTTCATGGCAATTAAATTGTGCCTTCTGTTCTGAGGTTGTCATTTCTGGACATGCTTTTTCTGACATAAACCCTCCATCTGGCAGGAACCAGAAAAGATGTATAAAGTCCCTTACACCTTTGATCACTGCTGACCTGTTATGTATTAGAATTGGTGACCCGGAGCCGAGAGGTTGGCTTTCCCTCACCAATTATCCCCCTGAACCATCCACTCTCCCATAAACTCATGATTATCAGCCTTCCTTTACCTGTCAGGGCCCTAATTCCAAAGGAAGGTTAAATAGTTTGTTTTCCAACAACACCCAGAAAACAGAATATAATTCTATAATATCTGTGAAGGGCAACCACAGTTTCACTCATTGGAAAAGAAACAGCACATCAGTACCTCATCACATAAAGAATGCTTGCTGCATTTTGCAGGAAGAGTTGTATTCACCCTCTGGGGTTAGAGAACCCAACACATACCTGTGAGCAACATCCATACACAATTGAGTTGGGCTGCTAATTGACTGGACAGTCAGAATTGCAGGCAGCCAGGAAAAATGTCAGCTTTAATCTGGTCAGAATTGCTTCAGAGTAGAATTAAGTAGAGAGCAATTTTTATAGAATTAAACCAATCTGTAGGTATAAATGGAAAACTTTAAAGTGCCAAGAAAGAAGGGAAGGTATTTAAGTGAACTTTAAGAATTCCTACTGTGTACTAGACATTGCTATTGTCTCTCTGACTATCTTACTTAATTGTTACAACAAATTTATGAGATACTTTCATCTTTTTTAAAAAAATTATTTTATAAATGAGGACACTGTGTCAGAAGATGAAATAACTTGTCAGTGCTCCCACAATGAGGATGTGGCTGAGTTCTGTTGTAAATTCAGATCTTCTTGGCACCAAATTCTATGATTTTCATTCTTCTAATGTATTCAGGCTATTCATCTTATTTCATATATTCCAGATCTTGTAGGACGCTAAAATCATAACAGAGATATAGGACTTCCTATAACTCTTCACCCAGCTCCATTTCTCCCTCAAAGAAAAGGGATGACCACTGTCACAGGTAGCTTTTTCCAGAACTAGTGTGTGGTCCTGGCATTGGGAGTTATGCATCACTTGCACCAGAATATTCTAGGGAGTGATTAAAGATGCAGCTTCCTTGGCTGCACACCGACCTCTGAATCAGTCTCTGGAAGTTGGGACCTTGACTCTGCATGTTTAGCAAGACTTCCAGGGAATACAAGTAAACAAGTTTAAGAACCACTCTCTATGGGATGTGAGAATGTGTTTGACTGCGTGAGGCAGAAACTCTTTGTGTCCACTTAAATATCATTAACCCTCATACACATGCCATTATCACATAACATTCGTATGGAGCTGGTGCAGCCTCACAGAGGGTTAGGTGAGCATCTATTAGGTGTTAAAAGATCACAAAATATCTTCAAAGTATATTTAAAAAAATTTTAAAATGCCAAAATATCCTGTTCCCTAGCCAGCAAAGTAGTACGTCTCCACACTAGAGAGTTATTTTTTATCATTATCATCGTCATCATCATCATCATTATCATCATCGTCTATAGTCTTGAAGGTTTCATTCCAAATTATTTGCTCTTACATAAGATTTGTCTGTGGAGCATTCAAAAGCCCAGAACTCTGTGATTCTTTTTTTAAAATGTCCACTCTCACAATGCAGTAAATGGTCAGCCAATTTGGAGAAGCACAGCAAACATACAAAACCACTGGTGTGGTTGGACAGCACGCTGCCCCAAAGCGAAGTGGGGAAGGGAACAGCGAAGGCTTCACACAGGCAGGAACAACAGCAGGCAGCAGGCACACATTAAAGCCAGCTGCTGCGTTCTTCATGGTTCTGCACAGTTCAGGCCCCGCTGTCTTACAGGATGCGTGCTCACATCTGCTCACTGACAGAGGCGGGAAATTCTCCTTATAAGAAAACACGTGAGCACACTCTAGGGTGTGTTTTTTAAAGAAATTTATGTATTACTCTATACAGAGCAATTTAAATGCAGAACTTAAAAATAAGCTTTTATTTTACAATCAGCTATTTACATGAGCCTAAAGGATTTCCTAAAAGAATCATGTCTTTTGATGTCTCGATAGTGATATTGAAAATGATGTATAGAATGTAACATAAATAATGTATGCATACCTATATATAATTTATGCATCTTATGTATTAACATACATTTGCATAATTTATATGAACATAGAATATGTGCTTCTGAACTCATGTAACTAGAAATATTATTTGTAAAATTATTGCTCAAAACCGTTAACTAGGCATTTGCAAGATTTCTCATTGAGATTCACGCTGAGATTAAATATTGCTTCCTCATCACAGTTCTCTTTATTGTAACTGAGATTTAGAAAAATATTTTCAAATATTTAAATGAACTAATTACTGCATAGTATTCCATTGTGTAAATGTATCACCGTTTTTTGATCCACTCATTTACTGATGGGCACCTAAGTTGTTTCCAGCACCTGGCTATTGTAAATTGTGCTGCTATGAATATTTAGGTGCATAGAAAGAAGGCACTCCTACCCTCTGTGACAGCACGGATGGAACTTGAAAGCATTATGCTAAGTAAAATAAACCAGGCTGTGAAAGAGAAATATCATATGATCTCACTTATAAGTGGAACCTAATCAACAAAACAAACAAACAAGCAAAACAGAACCAGAGATACGGAAATAAAGAACCAACTGACAGTAATCAGAGAGTAGCGGGGACAGGGATATTTGGGGGACAAGAGGAGAAGGGCCATCAAGGGAAATATATAAAGGACACATGGACAAAGCCAAAAGGAGTGGGTTCAAGAGTGGGAGGCAGAGATTGGTGGGCTGAGGGTGCATGGTGAAGTGAAAATGGAGACAAGTGTACTCAAATAACATGAAAAAATAAAATAAAATTACATTTAGAACAATGAAAAAATAATAAAAATAGATAAATAAATTATAGTTTTAAAAGGATCCGGTAGATTTCATTATTTGTTTTGTTTTCTTTCTGGGTGATTTATTATTACTAAACAAAATTATACAATGATCAAGCATAGTTGTTTCATAAAATGCTTTACAAAGTTTATTGTGTTATATAGATATTTTCAAAGTTTATTTAGTTAGCATCGGAGAGATACTGCATCTCTGTTAAATATAAATTGCGATATATGAAACATGTTTTATAAAGGGATAAGGTTTCCAGTTAACAAATGTGGAGAAAAGAATTTGGGTAAATAGTTATGTAGAGGAAGCAGAAAATGAGGACATGTATTAGACCCTTTCTAACCCATTTTGTAAGTGCATTATTTTATTGATTAGAAAATATGAGTCGTATATTTCTGCTGTAAAAGAGATGCCAGCTGGTTTTTGTATAGTCAACAAAACTGGCATTTTTCATCAGTAACAACATCTGTATTAGCGTGGCCGGACTGAGTTGCGTTGTGGTAACACACAGTCCCCAAATCACTGTGGCTTGAAAGAACCACATTTTATTCCTCATTAGCTTTCCATGGCCATCATGGGTAGCAGGTGTCATCCGCATTCTCACCCTAGGACCAGGGTAATGGGACCTGCACCATCCAGACCTTTGCCAGACTCTGCAGGACAAAGTGAGGCTTTGGGGCTGTGCATTGGCTCACATTAAAAACAAAAACAAAAATGCTCAGTTTATTTATATGTGTTTTCTTCACAACTTGTTGACTGGAATGGGTAATGAGGCTCTGCCCAATAAGAAGGGAACCAGGAATCGAATTGTTCCCTGTGCCTAGAGGGGAAAGATGAAATATTTTGCAATACTAGGTGACAGATGCATGAAAAAATGGTTGAACTTGAGAAGCATTGACAGAATTGTAAATATTACAGAACTTCATAGAGAGTAAATTGTATGGTAGGTACCTGTGGTGGATAACGTACCAAGAATCTGAAAAAAGAAGTTTTAGGTTTTGAAAAGCTACTACCCTTTATCATAAAAGATCAAAACCACATGGCCCGACCCTTATTGCCAAAAAGTCGCTAATTTAACATTTTTAAAGTAAGAGTTATGGTTATTTATAAAAGAGAGGTTTCAAAATTTTTGTTAAAATTCTTTCCTTCCACAAACAATTGCTGTATCATGTATACATCAAGTATCATCGTTATGTGTACAAATTCAAGAGTGGAGTATAAAAGTGGGAATTTTTTATCTGTATGACATTCAAAAATTTATTTTTATGCAATTCAACTAATTGATACTAAAAATTATTGGATATTATTTGCCTTAAATCATCAATTTTATATATCCACTTTAACTGAAAAATCACACTCACACAGAACACATACATATATCTTCATATCTATCTCTGTCTTTATCTCTATTAATTTATTTATTTATACAGAAAGAAGTAGGAGAGGAAGAAAAGGGAAAAAGGGGAAGAAGGTGACAAGGACATAAAAGTTAATACAATAATTGGTAATTCTTTCCTAGCATGCTTTTTGACTTTGCACCGCTTATTTTTAACATTTTTATCCTTTGTAATATGGGCAGTTATGGGACTCACATGAGATATAGTGTTTGGAGGTGCTGGGAATACTAAAATACTGAGCAAAAATTAGGTTGTAGTAAATGTATAATACTTTAGGAATTAATTACAAAGCTCGAATGGGTGATTGGACAAAATAAATTAGCTGTGTTTGCTTTTGTCATATAATGAAAATGTCACATAGGAGTTTAAGATATGAGAAATTATGCTCAATCAATAAAAAGACTTTTGCTGGCCCTGCAGGGAGAAAAGACTTGTTGACATTCCTCCTAATTCTTCATTTATCAGGAATTATTTTCTAAATGGAAAATAAAAAAATCTATGTTGGAGAATCAAGTTTATTACCCATTAGTTTTCACTTACTTTCTTTAACATGCATGGCACATAGATCAACTTAGCACATTAGTCTTTAAAATTAATCACAATTGAAACAACTGACTCATACTTTTTGTTCATCTTATCAGTTTGATTTTTAAAATGTCTTCTTCTAGAATTACATTCTAAATTTTCTATAGCAATTCCAAATTAGCACCTGACTAGTACAGAACTATCCTGAATCCAAGTTGAGAATGAAAATCTATATCTATTTGACACATAAGTTATCCAGAGGCTGATTCCAAGTTATTATTAGGTAGACAAGATATTTCTTCCTAAAAAGGTGGCATTTGATAAGAACCTTAAAATATGGAATATGAAGAAAAAGGAAGGTTAATTATAAAAGGAGGTCTTACAGAAAATTTTAGAAATTAATTATAATTGAATATTGTGGAGAGATTGAGATTTAAAAAATAGAAAAGAACCATATTAAAGATGAATACTGTATTCAGGGGTTTAGTCTTCATGGGATAGGTAACAGGAGCCACAGATCCTCATGGAGAAGGGAGTAACTTGATTACAAATGTTGAGTGCTTTGTATGTTCCTAAACCAGCAGGTTTTTAGCTGAATAGGTGAGAGATTATGTTGCTTCTCTTTGTAGGTACATGTCTGTTATATATCATGAGTCTCCATTAGTCACAGGACCTCATATTTCTGGATAGAGTAGTCAGTGGAAGAGTAGGCACATGACTCAGGTAAAGTGAATCTTAAGTTTTTCCTTTGAAAGGAAATAGGAATTTCTGTATGTTAATATCGCTACTTACACAATCTAAAATAGATGCATTTAGGTTTATGTGAACCATTTCACATACCTTCTCTTTTGTAAATAAACACTGATTATTAATGAAAAATCCCTAGATGGGAACTTGTTCATGAGTTCAGAACCCAGAAAAGTTTGACAGGGATTGAATAAGGAGAGAAGACAAGCATCTCTTAAGAAATACCTGTCATATATCATGTTATGTAATAGGCTCTGAATTAACTTCTTTTGAATTCTAAAAAAAGTATATTCCAATGATCGCATGCAAAATGGATTAAGGACAATTTATACAACACTGAAGATATATTTTAAATAGCAAGGACATAGTGAAATACAGATGTCTGTCTACAACTATGTGAAATAACAAAGCTACTAGCTATATGAGAAGTTTTGAATTTAAATAAAATTAAACTTACTTTAATTCTGAATTTAAATTAAATTAAATGTACAAACTTACATTAATACAAAATTCTGCCTCTCACTGACATCAGACAATTTCAAGTACTCAACAGTCACATGTGGCTGATGGCTACCGTATGGGAAAGTGCAGGTACAGATAATTTTCATCATCACCAGAAGTTCTATTGGACAGTGTTGGTTGGAAAGATACTTTGGAGCAAGTCAGTCTTCTTATAATACAATTCATTACTTATATCTACTTTTGGTTTAATGTGTCATGTCATTTAACCACGATGTTGCTAGATTGTGCTATCTCAAGCAAAAAGAAAACATCTTAGTTATCTCTAAAAGACGTAGGAAAGTAAAAAATATTCTAATGAAATGATGCTGGTTTCATCCATATTAAGAATCACCAGTGTAGAATCACCTGACCGGTGTAGCTCAGTTGATTGGGCATTGTTCTGCAGAGTGAAAGGCCACAGGGTGGATTCCCACTCAGGGCACATTCCTGGGTTGCAGGTTTGGGCCCTGGTTGGGGAGCCCATGAGAGGCGACCAATCGATGTTTGTCTCTCACTTCAGCGTTTCTCTCCCTCCCTTTCTCTCTCCCTTCCCCTCTCTCTAAGGGTGAAGAAATAAATAATTTTAAACAAAAGAATAAGCTCTTAGAGTAAGCATATTCTACATGAATGTCTCATCCTAAATTCCTTTCATGGTACATAAGATTGCATATATGCATATATTGAAAACAGTTAATAGCTGTCCTTTACATTGTGCCCAAAAGTTGTCAGTTCAGAGGAAATGCCAGTTATATTAATACTTATTGAGAGAAATAAAAGAAAACATTGAGTAATACCAGTAGTTTGGTAAGTTTTTTCAGCTTTTACTAGCTTTCTTGTTTTTTAAGAAAATCAGTTAACTGGAGAAAGAAAATGATATACACATATGTATGTGCGTAATGTCTGTTTGTCTTGTCAGTGAGTTGGCCACAGTAGACTTAAAGCAATACCGCCATGGTCCTCAGTGATTTGGATACTGAAATAAAGTCACTACGAGGCTATGTTTGCATTTCAACAAGGTTATGTTTTTGCAGGATATAAAGTGGAAGTCTGCAACTTGGTAGTGTGTGTGTTAGGTTTGTATAGAAAATAAAAAGGGTAAGAGAATATGAGTTTAGCTGTGCTATCTCTTAAACAAGCATCATCCCATTTTTTATGGTCATTTGTAACCCATGTAGAGAGAAGCAGAATTATAGCATTAGTTTCAACTGATTTTTTCTCACACTATCTGCTTCCAGGCTAAATCTTAACATGCCAGAATCACCCTCCATCTAATTTGTAAACAAATATCTTTTTTTTCTTTTGCTCAATGAAAAAATGAAATGTCTTGCAAAAATATGTCATTGGAGGATATATTTTGAAATAAAAAATCATAAGCCAATTATAAGTGACATATCCAAGTGTGAAAGGATAATCTGAGAGATTTGAAAATTTCTAGCTATCCTGATTAAGATTCCATTTTACTTCTTGCCTTTAGAGACAGACACCTAACTGTTATATTCACACTTATTTAGGACTTGAGAAGCTGTAATTCAATTTCCAAGATGTATTAGCATAGCAAATCCATTGTTTTATTAAATAGACATTTTTGTGGTTCTTTTGTACAGTGTGGTGGGCTAATCCAAAAATCACAGAGCTAGGAATTTCTAGAACTGAGAAACAAACTCTGGCCCATTTGATGTACAAGCATTTATTCTCAGTCCCTATACTCTACCACCTGTTTCACTTCATGATGATGATGAAGGGCAGAGAAGTCTTAATTCTATGGTCACCCTACTATTTCCTCAATTTGGAGACTTAAACAATTTTCTAAGACTCGGATTCTTCATCTCAAAAATAGTAAGCATTATAGTATTTACCTCACAGGGTTACTGAGGAAAGGAGAGAAGAATGATATTGGGGATGATACCCCTAAGGAATGGCTGCCATGAATGGTCTGTCTTTCTTCACAACCTGCATTTTTGTATGCAGCCTTTGTGGTCTCTATAGAAGGCAGTTCCAGAGAAGACAGTATAGCGGATGTTAGATGCACTGAAGATTATGTTTTCTCAACGTTTAATTTGGCAGGAGAAACACTATATAGTTGTGGTCATGATTCAAGTCTACTGCTGCATTTATATTTAAATTTGACTGTTTCTTTATCTTAGTTTGAAAAAGTTATGAACATTAGGAAGACAGTAGTATAAGTAGGAATTGTTAGAGTGTTCTACAATAACCCCAATTTATGTTAACTGTCTTAGATTTGACTGTGTCTATTTGCTGACCAAGTTATTCTGTGGAAAGGAAGAAGGAAAAAAAGATGAAGTTTTTGTACTGTTGATTAACTTGATATCATGTCCCAACTAGAGGACTTCTTAAAGTACACACTGTGATGATGCTTGTCATTTATTGAGCAATTACTACATGCCAGGCGCTGTGTGGGTGACCACAACCCTATGAGATGGACATTTTTATTATTTATTTTAGATAAGAGGGAATTAAGTCATAAAAGTTAATGCAATTGTCCAAGTTCACACAATTAATGAACACAAAAACAGAGACAAAGTTCTTCTCCTTTGGATTCAATGAGATTTAAGATATATTTTGGAAGTGTTGAAAGTTTTGACACAATGAAGGAAAGAGAAAGGTGAGAAATGACAAGAAGATTCTTTGGCTTGAACAGCTGAAACTGTAGTTACAATTCCCTGAGATGGGGAAAAATAGAAGGGTGCCCTTTAAAAGGAAGTGAGGCATTCATATGACATTTCAGGTTTTTATAAAATATTAAATGGAATTTAACATAGGAATTTAGCTATATGACTTCTGAATTTGAAGAAAAGTTCAAGGCTGAGATGACATTAATTTAACAAATTCACTTCTATGCAGAGGGCTTCCTGCAGTGATAGAAGGAGCAACTGGTAATAGAGAAGGACTATCAAGGAACTTCACCTTTTTGAGTGTGTGATGTATGAGGAACTGATTTGTGACCCCTCCTCCAATCCATAAGTTGAATTCTTCACCCCTAAAGTAACTGTTTAGTGGCAAGACCTTTAAGGAGGCATAAAAGTTAAGTGAGGTCATGAGTGTGGGGCCCTAATAAGAAAAGGAAGAAACACTAGGGATGAATTCCCAGAGAAAAGGCCATATGAGTTCACAGTGAGCACACAGCCATCTACAAGCCAAGGAAGGGGAACTCAGGAGAAGCCAACTTGCCTACATGTTGATCTTGCAGTTTCCAAAGAGAGAGGCTTGGACAGAGACTTCCCTCACAGTTCTCAGAAGAAGCCAATCCTGAAACACGTTGATTTCAGCCTTCTGGCCTCCAGTGATGTGGGGCAATAAATTTCATTGTTTTTTATTTTTGTTTTTGCCACTTAGTCGGTGACATTTTATTATGGCAGCCCTGGCAAACTGATACGTGAAGAGAGCCCTCAGTCCAACAGGAATGAGATAGAAGCAGCCTCAGTGAGGTGGAGGGAAAATTGGCAATGGTTGGCGCCCCTTAAACCAAGTCAAAAACAGTGTTTGAAGGAGGGGATGGCCAGCTGTGTCAAATGTTGCTGAGAGAACTGAACAAGAGGCACTTCAAAGTTGCTCTCAGCTTGACTAATAGTCAGCAAGCTTTTTCCTAACTCTTGGCCCTTGATCTGTTTTTTCTTAAAGCATTTGCTTTAGAACACTGGTCATAGCAAGTTATTTCTCTTTCCTTTTGAGGTCTAAATCTTTTAAAAAGCTTCTAGCCAATGTCGCAACATAAGAATATCTTCCTCCAGGACCTGAGAACCAACCCTTTCAAACGGAATCACCCAGGAAAATAGATCCTCTATCCTGCAGCTTTTGGGGTGACAGCAAACATAGTCTAATCACAGAGGAAAGCGTTTGCAACCTTAATGTTCCCAACACATTCTGCTGATCAACCTTGAGCCTCACTTGCTCTAGTATTTTTCCCACCAGCTCACCCCAACAATGAAAAACTCTCCCACCTTTCATTTCAGCAGACTTGAACTGAGACTTTTGTTTCAGTCTCTCTCCTCTATGGCATTGGACTAACATCCTCTGAAGCATTTTTTTTAAGTTCATGAGGAAGCATTCATTTCTTTGTCTTACTAATGCTTTTTCTTTTCTCATATGATTCTTTTATTGCGAATATGCCTGGCTGGGATCTCAATGAACATTTTAGGCCGAACCAACATGTTGGTGTCAAGGAAGGAAATATTTTCCAAGTCCAATGCTCAGCTGGGGTTTTGTAAACAAACCATCAAACAGTATTGAAAAAGTGCCTTTGCCATTTAGAAAATTAACTTACAGTATAGTCAGAAGTGACCATTACTAATTACATAAATTATATATATTTCAATGTAATGAAGTAATAAAATTTAATTGGCTTTCTTATCTTAACATCCTTTCTTTTCTGTTGGTTTGTTGTCCTAACCTACCCGAGAATTTTCTTCTCTTGTTTCCAGACTGAGATAATGAAATGACTACTTATTAGAAACCTCACCAAAATATATAAAAATTATTTACAAACTGCCTTTTCTTTTCAAATCTGAAATCCATGCTTTATTTTATCTTGTCAAAAGAAATACCCGAATATTGAAGAAATGTCTGAAAATACGTGAAAGCAAAGAGAAGGAAATAGCACTGCTGAATCTACCCGGAGACACAGATAAACTGTTGAGAACGTGCTACTGCAGCGTCCAGCCAAGATGGCCATCGGGCTGCACATGCAGGATCTGCTGCTCCAAATGCGTAATGATGATGGTTTAAATTTGAAAGAGAACATTGAAGAAGACGTACGTATGCTATACAATGATTGTAAACATCTTTGTGTAATAGAAACAAAATCCTATAATGGAGAATATACAAAGCTGATGCTAAGAGGCTACTGGGATTAGAACTACAAGTGAGCAGTGGAAAGTTCGGTCTTCTTAGAAAAATCACAATAAAACTCCTGGTTGATCCAGTCTCGTTGCTTGGAACCAGTAGCTGGAGTGGGGCTCCCTCGGTCTAAGGTTACAGTTTATAGTCTATGACATGAGGGAGAAAGGAAATAAAACAAGAATTCAAAGCTGGATAAAGCTAATGATGGAATACATAAATAAAATTATATTTAGGAATTAATTAAGAATCCAGTAAGAAACACACACCTATACATGTCATATATATTGTATGTAGTAAGTATACACATGTATTAAGAAAGCTAAGATTGAGCAACAAAGAAAACAGAAATGGAAAATTTCAATACTTAGATAATTAGAATTCCCAAAGAAACAAAACAACGGCAAAGAACGTATATTTATTCAAACTGAAGAACTGTTTATTTTTTTTAAATGAGAGTTTAGTTAGGAAGCGAATTTCAAATATCGTGTCATTAAAAAAAAAAAAAAACCCTCACCTGGACATATTATATTAAAACTTTAAAACCTTCAAGTAAATATCTACCATAGGAAAAAAAAACCAGATCATTTTCTAATTAAACTGACAACAAAATTTTCATCAGTAAAAAGACTTTAGAAGACAGTAGCATAATATCTCCAAAGGACTCCAAGGACATTAGACATTTATAGCAGCTGAGCTAGCATTCAATGGAAGGACACACCAGAGGCGTTTTAGAGGTGAGAGGGCTAAGACAGTTTGTCATTCTCAAAGACTTGGAATTATTACTTGTTCTAAAACAGAATCTTTGCCCATTTCTTTACTTTCTCATTGATTTGTATTTCTTTATAATACTTATCACTGTAATATATTAGACTATACTTACCTTACTAGTATATTCTATTATACTACACTATTTTTTTCACCTGCTTATTCCACTAGAATGAAAAATACCCCAAATCAGGGACTTTATAGATTTAAAGTCCCTGGATTTGCTGGATTTTCAGTATCTTGAACAACAAGCACTGAAATATATGTTTTAAATTGTTAAAATGGAACTTATAAGGTAGCTCTGCTTACATCAACCATGTGAAAGAAATCAGATTTCAATTGCACAAGTCCTTCCTTGCCAAAATATCCTTAGAATTACCCTGATTTTATTTTTTTTAATTTTTAACTTTTAATTGAATATATTGGGTTGACTATTGCTCAGCTTTCCCTTCCCTTTCACTTTTCTCACTTCTCTCTCTCCTCTCCTTGGGGTCAGACATACATCACGATCTAAATTTTCCCCAGCCTCTCCTGGTACCCCTCCTATTTTCTCTCCCAGGAGTCTCACTTAATACATTTTTTGCATGTTCACTACTCTCCTGACATCTGTTTCTCACAGGACTCAGACTGCTACAAGGGCATGTTCTCCACTGTCCTCTTCAGAGGTGGCCTCAGAAGATAATGGAAGGCAAAAGACCTACCAGAGGTTACAAAACACCAAGGCAAACAGTGACCCAGGGACCCATCCTCCAGGGGAGCAAACCAGGGCATGATATGGAAGAGCTCCCTTCCTTTAGAAATTTCTTCTCAGGACCAGAAACTCAGCTGCTTAGTGCCTCATATTCTCACTTTCTAAATGGGAGTGTTAATTGCAGATGTCCTGCTCCTGGCCCACAGTTTTGTTACAGGGTGGATCGAGGACAAACATCTTATCTTTTGAGTGCACAGTTCCCTGGGTCAGGAGGAGCTGGCTCCAACCTGAATTATACACTGCACCAGTCAGAAGTCTCGTCAGGACACAAAAAACAAGCCACTTATTTTAACAGAGAATTAAATATAAAACACTGTTATATGTAAACAATATATAGGTTATATAACAATATGTAAAACATTGTTATATGTGAAGGTGGAAAGGGGACATTGAAGTATCACAAT
The DNA here is from genome assembly GCA_004026765.1 of Micronycteris hirsuta. Taxonomy (NCBI): domain Eukaryota; kingdom Metazoa; phylum Chordata; class Mammalia; order Chiroptera; family Phyllostomidae; genus Micronycteris; species Micronycteris hirsuta. The sequence continues at coordinate 13,261 of PVJI01011090.1, read as the reverse complement.
ACTATAGAATATCCAAAGGAAGCAGCTACTGTTTATTTCCCAGGGGTTGGGATTGAGAAGAAAAATTAAAATTAAAGAAGAAATGAATTCAGAGCTGGGAGTCATCCCTCTGACTAGTCAATTTGCAGGAAGAACCCTCCAAAAAGGAAAGCAAACTCTGACTGAGTACCACTTACTTCAGGTAGCTGGGGCGCTGTCTCTGATCTGAGGGGGCAAAGTAATGCTCTTCGGGGAACGTTGAAAAATTACAAACTATAATCAGCTGATGTTACTGCCACTGATGGACTGAAGTTTTATTGCTGGAGTCATTTTATAGGATCAGAAAGCAAACACCATGTGTTTTTTCTTCTACTAGTCCTCCAGGCTCCTTCTAGAACCATCTGCTGCAAAGCCTGACTGTGAGTCAGCTGGTAAAAAAGAAAATACAGCTTGCAGCATCTCAGTATCATCAAGCAGAATACAGAAAGGTGGAATTCAAGCTGAGAGACAGAGCTTACTGATGAGCACCCCCTCCCGATACAGACGTTACCGTACATCACTCAGGGATCCGAGCCTTTGAACTTCATGGCCTGCCTGGCTGACATCTTCTCAGTTTTCTCACTCAGGGAGGTTGTAAGTGCCTTTTGTTGGTGAAATGAAGAGCGAAGCAAATATTTGTTGATCAGAAGGGGACCCTGTGCTTGTCTTTAGGGTTACATACAAAGCATGCCTTTTTCTCCTCCTGTTTTTAGCTCAAGGCTGGTTCCTCCTCTGACTTCCTGTGATTGCTAGAGCCACAAATCCATTTCTAACCCAAGAATTGAGATTGGAATGCTGACTATAATTTCTGGGCTCCTCATTTCAGTTTTGATCCAAGGCTTTTGAGAGCACACGCTTTCCCTCTGCACTCAGAATAAATTCCCTGCCCTGAGTTCAAGATAGTAGCTGCCTCATTAGCCTGGATTCTGAGGGACAAAAAGGAGCAGAGTCTCTGTTTAATAATGAAAGCCGAGAAGCATGAGGAAGAAAGGAGTCACGGTTGTGCTTAAGCCACAGGAACTCGGGGGTTGTTTATTATTGCAACATACCTAGCACTTTATTTATTATCTATTTATCTATTTACTTCAAAATAGCATCTTATTAATGTATTATTTCTCTAATGACATGGCAAATTAATTAAATCTTGTAATGTTTATTTTGAAAATTGTTTATTTCTATCCCTCTTCTTTCCCAAAGGGAATGTGAGATAGCTTATAAGGGTGCATCATAAAAAATGCTCTATGATTATTGGAGAACATCCTGAGAGGACATGCCTGTTGGTTGACTCCTGAGCTGGACCAGGGAATTGGAGGCTCCTCACCCCTCCTCCATCCTTGGAAGGTATGATCTACTCACCATTCTCACAGTGGGATCTGTTTCAAGGATGTAGCCTTGAGGGAGCAGTGTGCTGTTGAAACCATTTTGACTTTGGATGGGAGTGAAGCCCATTTAAAGCTTCTATAGAAACTTTTAAGAAACTGATGGCCAAGGGTGGGATCTACTGGTCTTGTGGCTGCCCAAGTCAAGCCTTGTAAGTAAGTTCCTTGCTTATTAAACCTGCCACCTACTGATTTGTAGTGGTTTCCTTTTTCAGTTTCTCCTTGCCTGCCTTGTATGGGGGAGTTTTAGATTTCACCAGGAAGTTCCTGAGGGTTTGAACCAGTGATGGTGCTGTCTTACATGGAAAAAAATGATTTGAATTGTAGAGTTTTATGAATGTCAGAGGCTTTCCCCACTTTAACTTTTTAAGGAAATTAAAATATTTTGTATTCAGTCAAAAAGACACATTTTAAATAAAAACTTAAATATGAATGCATTTAGTATTTATATCCAGAATTCAAAAGCAATATAAGTGTTAACAGATGATATAGTAAAGTGGTCTTAAAACCTTGCCAAAATCCAAAATATTCCACAGTGTTAAGCATATACAACTGAATAATTCATCACTGAAAATAAAATGATTTTCTCTTTAAAAATTTAAAGTACCTATTTGAAAGAAGTAACTATGGCTATAATTTCAAATTAAGTTTTTAAAACAATGAAGAGAGTAGAATAAAAGCTTTGTTGTAAGTCATCTTACAAGATACCAAATGGTGGTCTGATTCTTTATTTTCATGATGTTATGCTGGGTGTTTTATACAGTAAATATGATGATAAACCTTTAAAAAGATTATTAGGTATTAGGAAAAACTTGTAGATTTAATTTCTTTACATTGTTTTATGTTTCTCAAGTCTCATAATCTATCTGAATTGCTGCAGAAGTCAGTTAACAATGAACATTAGATATATTTTTAAATTTAATTTCCCCCCTAGCTTTATTAAGATAAAATTGACATGTAACACTGCATAAGCTTAGTATGTACAATGTATTGATTTGATATGCTTACATATTACAAAAGGATTACCACTGTGTCCATTAGCTAGCACCTCCATCACATCACATGAATACCATTTATTAAGTTTTGCTTAAATTACAGTCTCTAAGTTCCTGGACTCCATACTGGCAAAAAGTATATAATTGTAAATATGTTTTTCCCCTTTTAGTTCAGCCCGATTGCATGCTCCAGGTGTGTAGACGCAAATGTGATTCTATCTCCAACTCTGGAAGCCAGCACCTTTCCAGTTCTCCAGCCTCATGGTCTCTCATGCAACTTGGATCCTATCGAGTAAAAGCCGAGAAACAAACCTGAATCAGCCAGATACCAAGATCTGGTTTTATACTTTTCAAAAGAATGTGCTGCAATAATTATTTTGCCTAAATTTGGGTTAGATAAAGGGGATGTTCTCAGGAATGAAATGAAAGGTCCCTTCTCAGTCCTGGTATGATGAGGTCTGAAAGAGGAGGACTATTTCCAGGTACAACCATGGCAAAATGGTAGGAAAGGCAACATCGATTCTGTAGTACTCAATCTTTAAAGTGTCAAGATTTCCAGTTTGGCAATCACTGAGCTAGATTAATTTAAGATAAATTATTGATGGCAATTAGAGGGAGACAAGTTTATGGCAAGAATCAGTCTGTGGAAGGCAAGGATTCATTTGCTAATAATATTACTTAACATTTGTAGAGTTCTGTTAGATTTTTAGAAGCACTCAGCATTGATTTTGTCTTCTTTCCCAGAACACTGGAAGGAGATTATCATCATTTCATATATGGGTTACTCAAACTCACAAAATTTGCAAGAAAATGCCTTGGTCTTCTCACACAGACACCTGTGCCTGTCCCCAGTACACTGGGTTCATTAGTTTCTAAATATCACCCCCTTTACAGGGTCATAGTACATTGTGGGCACGTGAGTAACAATCCAGTGTCATTATTAATTAATCTTATCCAAGTCAAAAGTTCAGACAATGGTACAAAATATTTCTCTGCTTGTTTTAACCAGTCATTTTCTATCCTGCTATCCTTTTTAGGGGGGAGGGGGGTTAGAGTTTTATTTTCCCATATTGGATTTACCTAATATAGTTTTCCTCTTTGTCTTACCCTCAGCTCCTGGTTTAGACTTACTCCTGTGGGGAAATGCATGTAAGCCTGTGATCTCCCTGATTCTTTGGGGAGGCAATGATGAGGGGCACTTTATTTCCTCAAAACCCTCAGTCATTTCTATTTTTCACCCAGGTGGAACACAGGGAATGGTCCAATCCACTGCAGCAGCATAAAGCTAATGCACTGCTAAACTAAGAAAGACACTTATTTTGACTCTGTTTCATCCAAATTCTTTCCCTATAAGGAGTAAAAGGGAAAGAATATTCTTTCTTCCTATAACCACCTTCCACGTTTTGTCTTACATCTTATTCCTAACTCCCGCCCACCAAAAAAAAAAAAAAAAAAAAAAAAAAAAAGATCTGCAAGTGGTTAGAACTTGCAGCACACAGAGCTAGTAAAATTAGTGTTGCATATTATGGTTTTCTACTAACTAATATATCCCATGTATCTAAAACTCCCAGGTTATAAGTTAGCAGTCTCATCTCCACAGAGAAAATGGAATATATAATAATATCTAATCTTACTGCCAATGTGTTCAGGCAGAAAAAGGCATGATGGCAAATCACCATCTGGCTGCATAACACAGATAAATCAGTGAGATGGACCCAGACAAAACTGAGTGATCGTACAATTAGAATAAAGGCCCAGTACTCTGTCCAACAATCTGAAAGGCAGGTCTGTAAAGAGTGAGCATGGCAGTGCACATAAAACCCACAGAAAACAGAGCGGTGACTTGAGCACTAACAGTATTAGCATTTTAACAACAAATGATATGCAGAGAAGGCTGGTTTCAAAAGATACATGGAGGGTCTTTGGAGAACTCACCTGTGAGCCCCCTTGGTATGATCTTCCTTTCAAATGCCATCCTAGCCATTGATTGCCAACTTTGCTCTGACTCTGAGCAGTATCAGTCTATAAAAGCATGAAGGTTAGCTTTCCATTGGAGGAGCATGTAAAGGAAGCTCAAGAGCAAGGCTGAAATTATGACAGAAAAGCACTCCCATGTCGCGGGACTGCAGAAACTCGAAGGCACGAAATTAATCAGAGCCCTTTCCCCTTGTCCTCCTAAAAGGCGGCAACAAATAGAGACAAAGGAAAGGCTGCCCTTCCCCTCCCCACCTGCTCGCCCTTTATTAGCGTCTCACAGTTCTTCAAATGCCAGACAGAAGGTTAAAGGGGCCTCTAATTAAAATGCAAAAGAGCTTTTACCTTGGAAGTATTCCATGGTGAAAAGATTGAAACCCAGCCATGAAGTTAATCTAAAAATCTTTCAACAGAAGATAAGAGAGAATCCTTGATTTTTCTCTTTTTAGTAGAGTGTAGCAGAATATAATTATAGAATTTTAAATTGTATCATTCATTTTCAGGATTTGTGACTTGATTTTGAGAAATCTACACCATGAAGTGGGATCTGGCCATGGCAGTTTGATGGTAACATCATACCTTTCACTCAGATAAAAAAAAATGCATGAGATATAATGGCAATCATAATAAAACCTAGCATTTTAAAATGCAATCTTAAACCAATTGACCACATATTAATACTGTATGCATTTTTGTCACTCTTAATTAAACTGAGTAATAGGCCAATTCAATATTAAGGAACATTAAAAGAGTCCTTTGACTAAAAGTAAATAGAGTTTGTCTTTTGAAAATAATGTTGGCTTATGTTAACTTTGCATTTATGATGTGTTACCTCTATGGTGTTTCTTCATCTATATAAGTATGCCTTGAAGTTGGTCCAATTATTACCCTCTTTTATAAATAAGAAAAATGAAGCACAAAATGAAGGGACTTGCCTTAAATCAGATAGCTAGAAACTGAGAGAGGCAGAATCAGCCAGGCAGATGACCCCAGAGTCCAACTCCCTGACCTCCACGTTTGGGCACTTTTGTACACTGAGATGACATTTGTCCAAGGACCTCTCGCAGACTAGAGTCTCAATGTTTGTTCAGTTCCTTTCCTTTCCAAAAAACTTTAGTGGGTAGCCATACCTGCTAAATATGACAGTTTGTGGGTTCCACTCTCGAAAATAATAAACTAAAATCATTGCATTCAAATTTATAGTTAAATGTAAATATGATTTATATTTTACCAAACTATCTTGTTTTATTTGTAAAACAAAATTTAGTGTGCTTTGCAAAACAAGGGAGCAGAGGTACAATTTTTATCCCAGATGTTTTGATATACTTACTAAGACCTACTAAAGTAATGAATAGTAATGAATGAATGAATAGTAAGTAATGAATATCCTTTGTGGATAATCAGTATCCGGGAAAAAACTTTACTTTCATTTGGTGCACACAAATATTGTCACTACATCAAATAAGACAGGGTCATCAGAATAGGCCATGATAGCCACTAAATTTCATATTCCTGGCCCCTCTGCTCAGACTCTTGGGTGGGGGTGGGCTGAAATATGAAGTTTTAACAAACACTGTCTTCATTTTAATAAACACTAATATTTGAAATTCACAATACATATTAATAAAAAATAAAATATTCTTTTCCTGGGCCTTAAACCTCCTTAAATCTACCCTGAGACTCCCCCTTTTGAGTTGCCCACACAGGTCTGCGTGTCTCAGCATACTCCAGTCTAGAAGAACTCGGACTGGGATGTGGACCATCGCTGGAAACTGCCCAGAGAAGTGCAGAAACTTGCCCAACTTTACATAGACAGGCAGCCAGAAACAGGCTGCAAAAGAAAGCAAACATGTGGCAGTGTTACGGACATTGTAAATCACTGAGAAAATCGTTGTTATTATTATGGCTGCTATTGTTATAACAACAATTTAGTGGGGGGAAGTCACTTCCTCATTGCGTGCAGATGTAACAGGGATTTTTATTTCTTCTTTGTTTGGTGTATTTCACGCAGCCATTTTTGAATCATAAAAAGGGAAAATAGTCTTCACTCTGATTATGGTAACAATGGATAGAGAAAGCATCTGTGTTACAGCGGCAGACGGTTTCAGGAGCCCTGCCATCCCTGACTGTGTCTGCCTGACAATGCCCCACCCTCACCAACCTGCTCAGAAAAGCTCCTCTGGACTGTCCCCTGCTCCGTGAAGCCTACTGAGAATAGTGGGAAAAGGGGGTGTGCTGGACCTAGGGGAGTATTCTCATGCATGAAAAGAGGAGCAGAACAGTCATGGACGTAAGCAGAAAATAAAGAAACGAAAAGCTGATGAGAAGTTTGGCCACCTGATCGCAGGGCTCAAAGTCCTGACGTCTGCTGCCAGTGCCTGGTATGTGGGCCCTGTTCCTCCGGGGCCAGTCCCGTCTTCACTGGCCCTGTGAATGTAAATTCTTACTTTTTCACATTCCCGGTCTCCATCACCATTGCTTGCAATCGGAAGAGACTACAGTTTTCAGTGTCTAACATGGAGATGATGATAATTTTGAAGACAGAAGTCTTGGGAAATGGGAAGAGATACACAGCCAGTCTTCACAGTGAGAGCTCAGTGTGAAAGAAGGCGCACAAGGCAGGTTGAACGACTTTAAGGCCCTGATACTTCCCATCTCTGCGTTTGGTTCCTTTGCTGTGTACTGTTGTTTTCCTTCTCATTAGAGAGGCGAAGGTTGTTTTCCCATCTCTTGAGTCTGGGTTGGCCCTGTAAATTGTTCGGCTGAGTACCCATGACGGAAGGGATCCTGAGGTGTCAAGTCAAGGCCTCAGGAGTTCTCTTTTGTGTCTGTTGATGCTTTCACAGTTCCTCCATTGGCATGCCCACCCTGCTGGAAGATGAGAGGTCACATGGGGCAGAGCAGTCACTCAACAGCCACCCAGTCATTCTGTGTGAAGACCCTGCCAAGACTAGCAGAGTCACTTGTCCTGGTCACAGCTGAGTCCATACACATTAGCAACAAACAGTTATTACTTAGGCTAGTGATGTTTTGTATTGTTGGTTATCTATCATTATTGTGGTAATAGATAACTAATCAGCATAAGATGGGTAGGGATTTCAATGCAGACTGTGGAAATATTTGCCTATCTGGGGTGGGGTAGAGGGAGGTGTAGATTTATACTTGAAAATTAATTTTACATCCTCTGACATAAATATACACAATTAGCTTGTTTAATATCAGTGAAAGTGGATTACATCTAACTTTAACTTAGTATCCCTGGAGCTTCAAATCTTAAAGCCTTTCTTAAGAAAAATTACATATTATTGGTTAATTATATCTGTTGGGATTTATCAGTTCCTTAGGTTCTCACTTCAGCATCAACAAAATATTTTCATTAGGAACTGTTTATCCATTTTCTTAGTCACTTGAGACGAACTTTTTGGTTTCCATTTTTTTTCACTGCCATTAAAATCCCCTGCCCTCATTTTTTTTTTTTTTTTTTTTTTTGCACATCAGTCAGAGTCCCTGCAGAAAGAGGATGACACACACAAATGAGGACAATTTGGAGGGGGGTTAACAAAGGGACCACTTACATAGGTTTGGTGAACTAACCCACATGGAACGTATAGGACTTAACATTAGAAATACCGGGGCTGTTACCACTCTGGGCTGAAGGCACAGGAGAGGTAGTTGGTTCTTGCAACCTGAAAGAAGAAAGCCCTTTGTGGAGCCTGCAGGTAGAGAGCTGTGAGATTAAAATCCCCAAACTTATTACTCTCCTTCAATCTGCTTCCTGGAATCTCTGTTAGCCAAAGCCTGTATGTCGGCACAGGAGTCCATTGATGCAGTTAAAACAAGAAAGCTTCAGAAGCCAGGACGGAGAAGAATGGAGGTTAACCTGGTGGGGCCAGTGTGAGAGCATCAGGGCACATGTGCTTCAGGCGCCTCACCCGTTTCACTGGAATGGTCTCCTGGATAATACTGCTTTAAACCAAAGGGCTCCCTAAACGTCAGAGGGGGTGTGACAATGAGCCCAGGACCACTGACTTACGGGTTTTACTACACCATCTAAAAGCTACTGAAAATTCACTACACTTTGAAGGCATTGCCAAGATGAAAGATTGGAAGGGATGCCTTATATGAATGTGTTACCATCTTCCAAGGTGCAGTAAGAATCCTATGTCCAAAGCTATTATCTATCTTCCTTTAAAGGTAGAGCTCGTGGGTCTGAGCACCTCGGTCTGAGTATAGGAGTAAGCACACATTCCATCACTCTCAATGGGCTACTCGGGAAATTTCAGATCCCTGTCTTCAAAAGTTAGTTACTTATCAGGGTGACTATGATGTGAGGAAAGGGATATGTTCCCCATATTTTTAAGAATTACCTGATATTGAGTCTATACTGTTTCTAGTTCCTGAAAAGTACAGAATGGTCAGACAGTTGGGTTAGGGGTATAGAACGCTGAATAAACAATGGACTTCTTATGGAATTCACTTTAGTGGGGCTATTTGGTCCCTGGACACATCCTTTGGCTATTTTCCAAGTTCCTGAATGTATAGTTTAGTATAAACACACTTAGAAAAAGCCAAATTCTTATACTGGCTCTCTGACAAATGGAGTGATTGCTATTATAGAACCAGTTGAATGGAAGCCACTAGATCTGCTTCTACCTAGACAACTAGTTAACCTTTTCTCAAGGGTCTTCAGAGAATAGTATCACTTTTAAGGTCTTAAAACTTGCAAAGATGGTGATTTCTACCAAATTCTTATTCTAATAACCTGTCTGGTCTATGCAAAAACATATGGACCTTGGAGAATGACAATGGATTATCATCAGCTTTATCATGCAGTGACTTCAGTTGCTTATGTTGCTCTAGATGAGTAATTTTTTAAAAGATTTTATTTATTTATTTTTAGACAGAAGGGAAGGGAGGGAGAAAGAAAGAGAGAGAAACATCAACGTGTGGTTGCCTCTCACGTGGCCCCCACTGGGGACCTGGCCTGCAACCTAGGCATGTGCCCTGACTGGGAATCGAACTGATGACCCTCTGGTTCATAGCCCATGCTCAGTCTACTAAGCTACACCAGCCAGGGCTAGATGTGTATTTTTTTTAAAACCAGTTTTTGGTAACTAGTATGCAATGATTGATCTGGAGAATTTTTTCCCCTCTATATCTGTTAGTAAAGGCTCCCAAGAAGAGCGAGCTTCCATTTTCCTGTCCGTTCACTGACCTACCTCAGAGCTTTCCCAACTCTCCAACTCTCCTGCATTATTTAGTCTGTAAGGACCACTATTACCTCTCCATTCCATAAAAGTTTATCCTAGTCCACTATATCAACTGTATGCAATTGGACCTGGTGATCAGGAAGCTGTTCTTTTAGCTGATAATGTAGCTATCCCACATACACATATTTTAATACTTTTATAAGACACAGAAAGATAGTTGTCTTGAAAATTCTGAGGCCTGCTTGCTCAGTTAAATTTTGAGCATTCTAGTTGTTCAAGCATGTTTTATATATCTTCAAGATGAAATACAGGTCATTGTCTCTGATCTGTCCCCAAAACAGAAAGAGGACAAACAGATAATGGGTATCTAGAAGTTGTAGGCAGTATATTCCTCAAATAATGCAAAAAGCTGATAATTTTTTTTGAGTTTCAGAGCACAGGAAGGATCTACAATAGAGCCAACCTTCCATGCAAAGTGCTTTACCATTTGGGTCCCATGACTCAGGCCAAACAGAGCTTGGGAGTAGCTGTGTCAGATAGGGGTGCCCTATGGAGCCTTTGGGATCTTTAGGATTTTAGAGAAAAGCTATACTACCAAAGTAATATTACTTTGCTGGTAATAGCTTCATTTTAAGGAATAACTTCTGCGTTGTGTTGTGCTGTGTTTTTCAAAGAGAGATTAGTTCTCTGATGCAGAAGGCCAGGCCTTGATCCAGAGCTATAGGAATCTACACCACATTTCTTCTGCTGGAGCGTACCAGATATTATAGATGCTGGAGCATACCAGCATCTTTACCCATGACCGATCCATCCAGCATCATCAGATCTACCCAGCCAGAGAGGATAATTTGTGGGGCAAATGGTACTTCAGCTTGCTCCTGTACAAAGCCCTTTCTTATTCTGTGTTCCCTTTGAAAGTCTCTTTCATTTGTGTCCCTTAATAAAAAGGTTGGAATCATATTTATAAAAGCAGCATATCTTCCCTTCAGAATCTAAAGAGGCCCATCAAGTTTTGTATCACTTTCCTAATGATTAGAGTGAAGAGGTAAATAACTTGTTCTTTATTTTAATTAGAATATATTGGATCCTTATAATAATCTATTTATGCCAAAAGATATGGCAGTTTCTTACATCTTTCTGGAGTTTTCATTACCCTACGGTATGTATGAGACGTACTATGGCATCTAACCTGTTTTCTGCTTTCTGTTTAACAGGAACACTTAGAATAATGTTATCAGTATTATAGATTAGTGTGATTGAGGAGCATCAAGGCAATTAAGATTACTGTATGATATAACATGACAGACAACAGAAAAGTTACATGATCCTAGGGAAAAATGATAAATGTACACTGCTAATTTTGAAATGTTAAGTGATTTAGATTTTATATCGTATTAGTTTTCTCTTGCTGTGCAACAAACTGCTACATACTTGGTAGCTTAAAAGAATAGCCTGCAGCTGTTATCTCACAGTTCTATAGGCCTGCAGGTCTAAGGCCCAGGATCTGCTCTGCTGGGTTCTCTGCTCAGGGTCTTACACTTCAGGTATTGGCTGGGCTGCACGATGATCTGGAACTCTGGGGAATCACTCACTTCCGGTATCACTCATGCCATTGGCAGCATCCAGTTCTTTGGAGCTGGAAGGCCCATCTCATCTTCTGGTTTCCTGTTTCCTTGCCAGCTGGCTCTCAGCTCTTAGAGACCACCCACGTTTCTTACCACATAGCTCTCTCTCTCTCTTCATAGATAGTCACGAAGAATCTCCTCATAGAATTTTAGTGCAGAAGCACCTCAGAAACAACCTTCATCACTAAAAGGAAAAACTGGAGACAATTTTTCATGTACACGTTGGTGATATTGTGGGATATGTCCTCAAGGAAAACTGGATGCTGCTTAGGTGATTGGAATTTGGGTGTGTGATCCATGAAGGGTCTTAATATTCCATTTCAGTGGATGCCATCGACTTTGTCCTTCTGATGTCTCAATGTGTTTTTAATTAAGATAAAATTGACATATATACCACATGAGTTTGGGGTGTGCAACATAACAATAACAAATTTACATTATGTCCTTATTATTATTTATTTTATGACTGGAAGTGTATACAAGTTCTTGATTATTCTTAAATTCTAAAACTCAAGCAACATTATATTCTTTCATTTGTCTGTCATGCCCCTATTAGCTGTCACTGTAGTGTCCAGTGATCTAGACATATTGATAACCACTCAAGCTTTCTAAAACCACATAAATTATTAAATCACTTCACCTCTCAAAGATAAGTTTTGCCAAGTGGTCACTGCCAACTACGTTTCCTCCCTTGCTCCTTCTTTCCCCCCCTTCCTTTTATGGCCGTCTTTCCAGTATGGGAACAGACGTCAGTTCGGCAAAAGCTTGCGTTCTTCCCCTCGCTCCTAAGACCAAACTTGGATGAGTAGCATCCTTGTGAGCCAACATTCAAGGGAGTTGTTTTTGGTCTGTCCAAACCAAAGAATATATTTATTACTATCCAAGTCTTTAACTCATTATAATTGAAAGATGAGAAGTTTATGCATTTTTCCTTCCAACGAGGAAAAATTAGACTATACATCATGCTGAAACTCTTTACTAGTATCCGGTGGTGACCTACCAGCTGTTGCAGCAGTGTTTGCTGCACAGGAAACAGGCGTCCCATCTTGGACCCTCACATCACCATGTGGAAAATAAGCACACATCTTTAAAAGGTTCTTTCCAAAATCTACTCCATTATCTCTATCAACAAGCAAATTCTGTTTATAATATCTATGTATCTAAGTATTTTACACACATTTATTTAATTGAACAATTAGTATTGATATCAGAATCATGCCACTGTTAAACGCAGAGAGAAGTGTATGTTATAATTTTATTTACTTGTTCAACTCTTTTCTTTTTTTGGCATAAAATTTTCTTTACATAATTTCCTATGTACCTATTTTTATTTATATTATACAAAATCCGTCGTGCTCCTGTTTATGCCCCCATATAGTCAAACATAATAGATAACCTATCAAGCCAGGGTTCCCTTGGAGACCTCACCTTGAAACATTCTTGGAACATTTCCTAATTACATCTGGACTGTTTTCTCTCTAGGAATCTTTTAAAGTGGTCTCCTGCACCTCCTCTTTGCCACTTTCCTTTATTGCCACTCTTCATTTGATTTGTAACATGCCATGTGTGGAAAGTAACTATTTTACATTTTAAATCATTCAGTCTCTTATCATAAACAACTTTTGAGGGAGCACTTTTTAGAAGGGGCTGAGGAATATACATCTATATAAAATTGTCTGTCAATCCCCCATGTTCAAGTTTATAGCTCATCTACATTTTCCTTGGACCCGAATGCCTTCCGAAGCCAAACCAGGTGGCCTCGGTGGAGGGTTGGCCTCTGAGTGAACTTCAGGTTCCTTATCTCTCAGCATGTTTCCATTTTATCACATTGCCGACTTCCAAATGTTTGCTGACATCTTTGGTTCACTGATGTTTTGCTCCTATTCATTTTGTTTTGGGGGATTTATGTATATTTTTACTTTCATTTTCAAAGAATTTCGAGAGTAAGAAGATAAGTATGTATGGCCTAGCTGCTGTGTTTAACTAGAAATTTTTCTTTAATTTTTAGCGGTTATCTTCTAATCTGTACAATTTCTATCTTTAAAGAGGCATCTCTTACA
>PVJI01011089.1:0-57582 GCA_004026765.1 Micronycteris hirsuta | reverse complement strand
GAAGGGGGAGGGATGGTGGAAAAGGTACAGAGAATAAGTAGCATAAATGGTAGGTAGAAAATAGACAGGGGAAGGTTAAGTATAGTATAGGAAATGTAGAAGCCAAAGAACTTATATGTATGACCCATGGACATGAACTAGTGGTGGGGAATGTGGTGGGAGGGGGTGTGCAGGGCAGAGGGGAATAAATGGGGTGAAATGGGACAATTGCAATAGCATAATCAATAAAACATTTTTAAATAAAGAAAAAATAATATATACATACATCAGTTGTAATGAATTTAGGATAAAACTATATAACTGTACCTCCATTGGGATCAGAGACCTCCATTGGGATCAGAGATGCTCTGGTCCTGTTCTTCTATCCAACCTTCCCAATCTAAGGTTTAGTGACTTTAGGTGATCAGTTAGTCCTTATATACCTTAGTTTTCTCAAGACTAAGGGAAACAATAATGTTTTTCTTCTCGCATTCTGGGCTTTAGGGAGACGATAAATTTCATATCTCTTAATTTCACCAAATTAGTTGTTAGGCTTTCCATGACATTATTATCTCTGATCTTTGTACCATCCATGAGAAATCAATAGGACTTTCTGTGTGTTCACAAATTAAACTTAAAAATTTTAAAGATTTTTGGTGCCCTTACCATCTAAGTCCCAGATTTAGCAAAGGAAGAGATTCTGCTTTTAACAAGTTAGAGCCTCTGATATGGTATCAGGTTAGTAATGAATCAGCTCCAAGTTCTCCTCAATTTCCTCTCAATTCCTGACATTTCTCTGTTGATTATTACCTTGGTACTATTTAGTGAGCTGCAGTTAGTTGAAAAGGTAATACTGGCAAGTTGATCATTCAACCTTTTATTTATAGGAATTGGGTGACTTCCTAGGCAATGCAATAGATTTTCCTAGTGTTTTTCCTCAAGCTCTGTTTTTAAGGTTTCTGCATCTCTTGAGCTAGACCAGACTTCCTGAAAGCTTATTTTAGAAGAAAAGCCAAATAAGTCATACTCAAAGATACCCAAAGATAGTCTCTTCTATCTCATGGAAAAATCTGAATTATTTTCACTTCTGCTTCTTGATTCACCCGAAATAGAAAAGGTGATGAAACTGGCTAGGGTCTGTGTTGTCATTCATTCAACACGTATCTATCAACTCCCTTCTCTGTGTTAGAAACTACTAAGTGTTGAATATAATTTATATAGAACAAGATAGATGTGGTTCCTGACTTCTTGGCACTTTAACACTAGAAAGAGTGATCGTTGAGAAAATAAGGAAGCAAATAAATAACTATTAATTATGATAATCCTAAGAAGTCAGCAAACAGAACACAGTGATAGATAAAATTACAGAGAAAGAGGGTAGAGATTACTCTATAGTGTATGGTCAGGGGAAAACTGAAGGACCAACGGATGAAAGAAGCACCTTTGCTGAGGATATCCGGGGAGGTGGTTCCAGGGAAAATGAAAAGCCAGTTCAGGAGCAGGAAAGTTCAACCCATCAAGGAATAAGAGGACCGTGCCATTTGCCACTTGAAGTCTTGTCTGCGGACCAGCATCATCAGTGATCTCTGGGAACTTTAGGAAAATGTAGAATTCCAGACCCTACCCTAGACCTATTGAATCAAAATCTGAATTCTTAGCGAGATGTCCAGGGAACTTGCTTTCACACGAAAACTGAGCACTGTCATAAACACTGGTTCCAACCTTGACTGCACGTTGGAATTTGCTGGAAGCTTTAAGAAATTCTGGTGCCTGGCCCTAACCAACGTGGCTCAGTTGGTTGGGCACTGTCTTGCAAAGCAAAATGTTGCTTGTTTGAGTTCCCGGCTGGGGCAACTGATCAATGTTTCTTTCTCACATCGATGTGTCTCTCTATCTCTCCCTCCCTCCCCCTCTCTAAAAATAAATACATAAAATCTTTTTAAAAAATTCTCATGCCTGGGTCCCTTCCCCAGAGTTTGGTATGGGCTGTAAAACAAGCATTTGAATTATTTTAAAGCTCCTGGGGCATTCTGAAATGCAACAAAATTTGAGAATCACTTGTCTGAAGTACAGTCCCTGTCACATAGTAGGCACTTAATAAATAGTCATGAATCACTCTTGACCCTTTAGTTTTCCCAAGGATTCCTACAAAGAGGCTGCAGGCAGACAAGAATGTTACCTCCTTGGATTTAGAGCATTAAAAGTGCTACTCTCCCCAACAAGACAAGCCGAACCCTGAACCATTTAGAAAAATGAGTACAAGAATGAGTATCCCAGAGAGCCATCCAATTATTCCACATGCTGGATAACTGTTAATGTTGGCATTTTGTGAGTTTGCTAGAATCATAAGAGATCATCTAACTATTGGCTAGAGACAGGTGAGGAAATGCAATGCTGGGTTGATATCAGTATAAAGACTGAGTAATTTTCAGATTCTCTACACAATCAAGAGAGCCCACATCAGAGAAAAACTTCCTTGAGGCAGTCTGGTAACATTCTTGACTAATGAACTTGGAACAGAAAGTTCCTACCTTGGCATTATCAGGGAAGACTGAGGGAGGAGATGTGTGAATAGGGTACAGGATGTGATCCAACCAAATGAGCATAATCAGAGCTGTGGGGAAGCCCCCTGGGTACTTCCTGTGCCTGGTAAGAAATATGCAGCCAATAATGCACACAACCCCACGTCAAGGACAAATTAGTGGCCAGAAACACAGACAGTTTCCCATTGCCCAAGAGGGGTCCAGGGAAAATTTAAAATGCACAAAGCAAACCCTGCACTCAGCACAGGAAATTGCAAAAGATTTTTGAGAGAATAAAGCTTATTCATTCCCTTCTTGTTGGGGCCCTAAGCTTCTAAGAACTCTATCAAATGCTGCTGTTCCAGGTAAAGGACAGTCATGCAGGGTTAGTAATAATGTAAGTCGACTGTGGAGGAAGGGACGAAAAAGGACATGTGGGTGCCACTACCAATATATCTTTAAAGACTTCTTCAACCTGGGGACTTCTGGCTAAGAGGGAGGCATAGGTAGACACACTGTGCCTCCTCGCACAACCAAAAGGGGAAAAACAGCAATTTAAAAAACAAAAAAAAACCCCAGAACTGACAGAAAATCAAACTGTGTGGAAGTCTGACAACCAAGTAGTTAAAGAAGACACATTCATCCAGACTGGTAGGTGGGGAGGAGCTGAGTGGGGAGCTGAGCAGAGCGTGTGCTGTGAGAGGGCGGTTTGTGCAGTGGGGCAACGCTGCAGCTGCCCGGAGAGACCAGAGGCCAGTGCACCTGGAGAAGCCTGCCGCTGGCTGACCCAGAATCAGTGGGGCCAAGACTGGTGGACCAGGCAGTCCCTCATTTGTGTGCAGATAAACCGGGAGAAAAAACTGGGGAGTGGAGCACCGCACAACCCACCATCACAGGGAAATAAATCCTCAAACCACTGATTGAAAACACCTGTTGGGGTTGAGGCAGCAGTGGGAGGAACTCCCAGCCTCACAGGAGAGTTCTTTGGAGAGACCCACAGGGACGTAGAACTACACAAGCCCGCCCACCCACCCCGGAGCTAGCACAGAAGGACCCAACTTGCTTGTAGTGGAGGAAGTGCCTGGAAGCCAGTGGAAAGCAGAGCAAGCACTATTGTTCACTCTCAGTCCCAATGCCCACAGGCAGCGTCACAACACAATGACGTAGGTTAATCCACCCTGGTGAACACCTAAGGCTCCGCCCCATAAAGTAACAGGTGTGTCGAGAAAAAAAAGGGCCCAAATGAAAGAGCAGATCAAAATGCCAGAGAAAATACAACTAAGCGATGAAGATATAGCCAACCTAGCAGATGCACAGTTCAAAACACTGGTAATCAGGATGCTCACAGGACTGGTTGAATTTGGTCACAAATTAGATGAAAAAATGAAGAATACACTAAGAGAAATAAGGGGAAATGTACAGGGAACCAATAGTAATGGGAAGGAAACTGGGACTCAAATCAACAGAATGGACCAGAAAGAAGAAAAAAACATTCAACCAGAAAAGAATGAAGAAACAAGAATTCAAAAACATGAGAAGAGGCTTAGGAACCTCCAGGACATCTTTAAACATCTCAACATCTGAATCATTGGGGTTCCAGAAGGAGAAGAGGAAGACCAAGGGATTGAAAACTTATTTGAACAAATAATGGAGAACTTCCCCAAGCTGGTGAAGGAAATAGACTTCCAGGAAGTCCAGGAAGCTCAGAGAGTCCCAAAGAAGTTGGACCCAAGGACACACACACCAAGGCACATCATAATTACATTACCCAAGATTAAAAATAAGGACAGAATCTTAGAAGCAGCAAGAGAAAAGGAGACAGTTACCTACAAAGGAACTCCCATAAGTTGATTTCTCAAAAGAGACCTTAGAGGCAAGAAGGGGCTGGAAAGAAGTATACCAAGTCATGAAAGAAAAGAACCTACATCCAAGAATACTCAATCCAGCAAAGCTATCATTTAGAATGGAAGGGCAGATAAAGTGCTCCTCAGATAAGGTCAAGTTCAAGGAGTTCGTCATCACCAGCCTTTATTATATGAAATGTTAAGGGGATTTATGTAAGGCATGGAGGATTATCAACCCGGGAATGGGAGGGGGAGAGAGGGGGAAAAGGTACAGAGAATAAGTAGCATAAACAGTAGGTAGAAAACAGACAGGGGGAGGTTAAGAATAGTATAGGAAGTGTAGAGGCCACAGAACTTATGTGTATGACCCATGGACAAAAACTAAAGGTGGGGGTTGCAGGGCGGAGGGGAATAAAGGGGGGGAAATAGGACAATTGTAATGGCATAATCAATAAAATTTTTTAAAAAAACGGACTTCTTCAACCTTCAGGGACAAATAAAAGGTTTCAATTGGAATGTAAAATAGGCAATATTCTGACATACAAGAAATATGAAAGCCCCAGAAACAGCTGCATTAACCCTTTCAGGCTCTTCAACAAACCACTGAGTCAGCAAAATAAAGGGATTTCCAGTGGTGGGGGGCTGCCCATTCCAAAGCATAGGCACTAAATAAGTTTACCAAGTTCTAAGGAACATGTAAAAGTGTAGGTAAACTTTGAATCTAAGCAGAGTTAAAGAATAACATGGGTGAAAGAATGTGTGATATATGTCCCTTCCCCAGGGATAAATGTCTTTGAAAATAGGAATTAGACTTCAAATGTGAACAACATAATGTCAAGAAAATGGCATATTCTTTGGAAATAAATGATTTCCCATAATGTAAATAAATAATTTATGTCCAGTGTAATTGTTTCTGTTTCTTACAAAACTACCACATCTGCTCTTTCCACAGGCTGTGTGCACATGGTTCCAAACCATGAATACAACCTAATGAAGTACAACTCGGCCTGTTCCACTCCTACACTTGGATAGCTGAAAGGGGCCAAAGAAAAACACACTAATGTGCTGCCTAGCCCCACATTAAAATCATGACCACAAACCTCAGATGGACCTTACTGCTGTCAGGCATTCTGCATGTGCAGACCCCTTTCCCTCTCCCACTCTCACTGGTGACTATTTCCCACCTTTTCTCTTCTGAAACTTTCCATCTGTCCTCCTTACTTATTTCCCTAAGATGATACCAACCGTGCTTCCTATTTCAACATTTTAAGTAGCAATCAGAAGAAAAATTCCCCATTCTCCAACCATCATATCTACCCAACTGCTGTCTGTGCATATCCATATATTCTGCTTTCTCTACGGATAAGCTGTCTTTGCTGTCAATCAAGGCCAACTGCAGCACTTATGCATTGGACTGCAGCTTCTCTTGGAATCTCAAGGATCTCACTCTCTATCATCATCTTGTCTCAATTCCGTGAGTGTGCACACATGCTATAACTTCCTCCATCTTTTTAACCTTTTCTTGACATGCCCCTCATCTCCTTCCATGACCAATTAATTTCTCTGCTTCTTTTTAGAGCAAAGCTTCTCAAAGGATTTTCAGAAGATTTGTTCCTGCTGTATCTCTGTCATCTGGGACAGAATCTGGATTCAAAAATTTGTCAAATGAATAAATGCACAACTACAGCCAATTTAGCCATTGCAACAGTGGAAAATATCAAACAAGTCAAATCAGTTTTAACATTGAAATGGGTGTGCCCATTAACATAGATAATTATACAATATTGACTAAGAATCAATTGTGTGTGAATCATTGTATTCTACTCATATAGCATTATAGGGAGATGGTGATTATATTTTACTCTTCCTTTAAGCAACCTAAAGAAAGCAATAGCATAGGTAGTATACAAATGCAAACCAAGTAACACATTCAAGGAAAACATCATAGCAATTCTCATCTGGAAAGAATTTAATAGCATAAGCACTTACAAAGGTTCTGCTGTGTTGTGTTTTTAGCTGACATTTATTGGGTTTTTACAATATGCCAATGAGTGCTTCACAGGTATTAACTCATTTAAAGCTTACAAGAATCTCCTGAAATACCATAAGCAGTATTTTTTTATCCTCACCTGAGGATGTGTTTATTGATTTGAGAGAGAGAGAAACATCAATGTGAGAGAGAAACATCAATTGGTTGGTTGCCTCCCATACATGTCCCAACCAGGGATCAAACCCAAAAACTTTTGGTATAGAGGACAATGCTCCAACCAACCAAGCCACCTGGCCAGGGTGAAATAAATACTATTTAAATCCCATTTTACAGAAGACAGAAGGTCAAGTAACTGATCCCAGAGGGCACAGCATAAAAAATAGTGTAATTAGATAAATAATAAAGCTGTAAATGTATAGACTAAAAAGCAGAAAGAAGCTGGATCTACCAATCATCAAAACGTGCCTGTTTATCATCTATTGGTCAGCCGGTACTATGGTGAAAACAGTTCCTAATAGAGTATGTGGCCTCCTCCTTTCAGAGAAATCACTAATGGAATGGGAGGGCCTCATACCACAGTTTCTCAAACTTTGATATGAATATAGGTCAACTGGGGATCTTGTTAAAATGCACATTCTGATTGAGCAGGTCTGGGTGGGGCCTGAGATTCTGTATTCCTTACAAACTCTCAGGAGACATGGACTCTGCTGGTTTAGGTGTGCTACTTTGAGTAGCAAGGAGTTAGACAAATTAGTACCTACATATGAGTTAAAATACATTAACTAATCTGTGAACTAACAAGCAGAAAAATCACCTCCAATGAGTGAATTATAGGTTATAATAAAAGATAAGCTCCCTTCTCCTCTCTCTAAAAATAAATAAATAAAATCTTAAAAAAAAAAAAAAAAAAAAAAGCCCTGGCTAGTGTAGCTCATTGGATTGAGTGCGGGCTGGGAACCAGACGGTCCCAGTTCAATTCCCGGTCAGGGCACATGCCTGGGTTGCGGGCCAGGTCCCCTGTGAGGGCCATGTGAGAGGCAACCACACATTGCTGTTTCTCTCCCTCTCTGTCTCCCTCCCTTCTCCTCTCTCTAAAAATAAATAAATAAAATCTTAAAAAAAAAAAAAGATAAGCTTCTTCTGCTCATTTTAACCATTATCTATCAAGGGAAAGTCAAAGTTTCTTGAAAAATCTCTTTTCAAGTTAATGATTGTTGCCAATTTTTATGTCATTTACAGTTTCAAAAAAAAAAGCAACCTCAGAGATGAAATTGATTTAATCCCTGGCCCTTTAGTTTATGTGTTGTTTTCACTGGTCTAACAGCTACCTCTTAAAATACCTTTCTGGTTTATCGTTAACCCAGAAACATGGGCCTGCCCCTGGTCTTTGGCTGCCTCCTTGTTTCCTCAGCCGAAACGGAAGTCTACCCTACTGTGGTCACTTTTCCTGCTGTTGCTAAAGGAATTTTAGGAAAACAAAAATATAGAGTCCCCTACTCCCTCCACAGCCCACGCGAGAGGACTATTTTCTTTAAGACTCTGCTGTTTGGCTCCACAGGTGAAGTTGCCCCAGGAGCAGAGCACCTCCCTTCTTAAGAGTCATAACAAGGTTAGGAGGTTAAAGTAGCCTGTCCTTCAAAGCATTTTGCAAAGATTAACTGATCAGGACAACCAGCCTCTGGCAGAGCAGAGGAATATGAGCTCTACAGTTACAAAGAGAATCTGCCCCAGGCATAAGGGGACTGGTATTTCTACAGACTGGAGAAAGTTTCAAGCATAAATTGGATGGCCTCTCAGAATTGTGTATGTGTAGTGCATGTGTGTGTGTATGTATGCATGTATGTATAAGAGGTATAAATATATTACATACAAAATAATGTATATATGTTTATTTGCATATATAATAAATCGCATATGTACATATATAATAATACACATACACACACACAGTTATGGGCTGAATTGTGTCGCTCCAAGATCCATATTGCTCTGGTCAGTGTGACTTAGTTGGTTGGAGCATTGTCCCATAAACCAAAAGTTTGCAGACTCAATTCCCAGTCAGGGCACAAGCCTAGGTTGCGGGTTCAGTCCTAGCTGTGGTGCACATAACAGGCAACTGATTGATATTTCTCTCTCGCATTGAAGTTTTTCTCCCTCTCTTTCTCTCTCTCCCTCTCTCCCTCTCTTCCTCTTTCTCTAAACTCAATTAGCATGTCCTTGAGTGAGGATAGAAAAAAAAGATTTGTATTTTGGAGTCATAACCCTTAGTACCTCAGTATGTGGCTATACTTGGAGAGATAAATTAAGTTCAAAAGAGGTCATACAGATGGACTCTAATCCGGTCTGACTGGGGTCCTTGTAAGAAAGGGAGATTGGGCTATAGACAAATCATAGGAGTAAGACAATCTGAGGACCAGGGACGACAGCTATGTATAAGCCAAAGATGACACTTCGATCTCAAACTTCTTCTAGCCTCCAGAAAAAATTAATTTATGTTATTTAAGCTACCCAGTCCATGGCACTTCGTTATGGCAGCCCGAGCAAGCTAATACACATAAATACACACATATATACAGGGTGATCATAAAGTCTGGAAAAAACACACGCATTTTAAAAGATTTATTATTATTACATTACAATAAATGATAAAATAATATCATCTAAAAGTCAAGACTTTATGGCCACCATCTCTAGGTACAAACATCTTGCCTTATCTATGCACTGGGAGAGAGAAAGGAGTGTAAAGTTAATATAAAGTCAACTGATAAAGCTGGGATAGGACTTACAAATGCTAGCACATAGCTTTCTGCCAGATTTAGGAAAGGAGGGTTCTCTTTGCAGAAGAATAACTTCTTTAGAGCTATTTTTCATTTCATGGTCGTTGGGTTTTCTTTGACTTTGTGCCATTGGTTCAAACACAGGCCTTCACTTGGCCTTTAACTAGACACCGTCCATTTTGCCTTGGACTTCTTTGTACTTTCTGAGCGCTCTTCCCACATACTCCCCAGTGAAGTCTTAGATTCAGGAAAAGTTACGCCTGTCTTGGGATGGTTAATCATTACCAACAATTTGGAAATACTTTGACTACATTATGCACAGAGACTGGCGTGTCAGAGTGAAAACAAAACTGTAGAAATGAGAAGAAAGAATGACTGAAAAGACAAGAACCCAGTTCCGGAAAATATGTGGCTTTAGGGGGGAAGTGACACAGTAGTGATTACAAAAATAGCAGTGCCACTGTTGCATTAAATGAGGAAGTCCAAAAATAAGTATTTTAGACTGAATTAACAGCTTACTATGACATCTTAAGTCACTGAAAGGGAAGGAAGGGGGATTGATATATTTAAAAACATGTTATATATGATCGAAGCTTTCTGTAACTTCAGGTAAAGTTCACCTATGACACAAAGTATGTTATTATCTTTATTTCGTACATGAAGAACTATGGAGAAATTAAGTATAGACATTGTTTGTTGAATGACCCAAAAGACATGGCCAACCCATTTCTGTCTTGCTGTTTTTCTCTACTGAAGATGGAAAGGTAAATATTGGCTTTCTCTGCCTTCTTTGCAGCTAGCCGTAGCCTTACTATATGACAAAGTTCTAGTTAATGATATGTAAGTGTATTAAGAAGACTCTGAAATTTATATATCAGTCTGGACTTCTAGTCTAAATCTAGACTTATGTATACAACTGTCTACTCAATATCTTTAGTTGGGTAGCTAATAAGAATCTCAGCCTAAGGTGTCCAATCTGTCCTTCTGAACTTTCTAGCTATCTCTGCCCTCTGTCAGTCTTGACCATCTAAGAAAATGCCACCTCCGTGACTCCCAATGTACAGGCCAGCAAAAATGACTAGTCTTTCTTTCTCTCACCCTCCATCCATACCCAATCAATCCTCAAATTCTGCAGATCTACTGCTTCTCCTTCTCCCCCTGCCCCCAACTACTGACAGCCTTTTCCAAGTCACCAGCATGTCTTGCTTAGAAGCCTCTTAATGGGTCTCCATACTTCCATCCTACCACCTCTTCAGTGTAGTCTCAACATAGCACCCAGAGTGAGTCTGTTACTATATAAAAGGGAGCATGCTCTTCCTCTTCTCAACAACTGTTTCACAGCTCTGAGGGAGTGCAGAGTAGAAGCCAAACTCATCACAGAAGTCTCTACATGACCTGGCCCCTTCACCTCTTTGATCTCTCGTCTCACCCTTTCCCATGGCTCACTCTGCTCCAACTACACTGACTTTGTATTAGACATTTGCACTTGATAGACTCCCTCTCTGGAAAATTTCCCCTCAAATTTATGTGCATGGTTTACTCCTTTAACACCTTCTTGTCCTTAATCAAATGTCACCTACACAGTGGTGACTTTTTCTGAGCCACTTCATTTAAAATGCAATCTTTCCTCACCACCAGCAGCTGAAACATTCTACATCTTTCTGGTTTTATTTGCTCTGTAGTATCTATCATCTATTACTACATATTTTACTTATTTATCTTGTTTACTCTCTGTTCCTCTTCACTTGAATATCAGCTTTATGTAGACAAAGATTTACTCGGTTTTGTTAACTGTAGGAACACCGAGAATAATACCTGACCTGAAATCACTGCTTAATATGTGATTATTTAATTGGTTCATTAATGGTGGGGGAATTTGGAAGAGATAATTTGCTACCTTATATAAAGAACGGGCATCAGAGAAGTCAGTGCTATCTTTAAAAACACTAAGGGTAAATGAGCAAAAGAATAGAAGTCATATCATGTTGAGCCACTAAGCATCCCCTGCAATTTCTTATCTTTGCACATCTAATATTGTGAGGAAAACTTCACCTTATTGACATTAAACAGGTGTAAGCAAACTATGCCCCACAGGCCAACTTTGGCTCCTGCTTGTTTTTATAAAGAAAGTCTTACTGGAACCGAGTCACACTTACATATTTACATAATGTCCATGGCAGCTCTCCTCCTACAACACAGTTTTAGAGCCCACAAAGCCTAAGTGATTTCCTATCTCCCCCTTCCAGAAAAAAATTGTTCAATTTTTGACTTAAGCAAGTGTTGAGTTTTTTTTTTTTTTTTTTTTTTTTTTTTGCTTTCAGTTGAAAGCATTGTGGTGGCCACGTGCTGCTCAGATGTCCTGCTGCAGGGAGCATAACTGAATGACACACCCAGGTGCTGCCCTCTGGGTCCACAACCACATACTGGGAAAGCAAGTTTCGGGAAACTGCCTTTACTCAATGGCTAACCACAGATGTCATTCCTGTGATGTGCAGGGCTCTTTCAGTAGGTGACTTTGGCTCAAGGACTCCCATAAACTAGGCCAAAACTTTCTTGCAGCTGAGCTGGAATCCAAGACTGTCCCTATCCAACAATCATTCCTTCCTTCCCTCTTTCCTCCTGAGGATCAGACTTAAATCATGGTTTATCCTTCTCCCTCTTCCGTTACCCTTCACAGGTGTTTGTTCCAGTGAATCTCTCTCATATCTAGTCTTGTTCTGCCTTCTTCTTCTCAAATAACATAAACATTCTTTTTTATTTTTTTAAATATTTTATTTATTTATTTTCAAAGAGAGGGAAAGGGAAGGAGAAAGAGATGGAGAGAAACATCAATGTGTGTTTGCCTCTCACATGGTCCCCACTGGGGACCTGGTCCAAAACCCAGGCATGTGCCCTGATTGGGAATCGAACCCACGACCTTTTGGTTGGCAGCCTGCACTCAATCCACTGAGTTACACTAGCCAGGCCTCAAATAACATAAACATTCTTGACTAAACATTTGTATTAGTCTGAATTCTTGATGGCAGTCACAGTACAGGTAAGAAATTAATTTTTAGATTCAAGCTGACATTGGTCTGACTCAAAAGCTCATGTTTTCTCAACAGTGATCTACTGTTACTATTCCTCTACACACTTGTTTTGCTTCCCTCCTTATATTCATTCATTCTACAAGGAATCCACAAAACCTGTATGGTCACAGGCTGTGCTTTAGTCACATTTGTAGTCTAACACCAAGGAGAAATAGTCAAAAACATTTCCTGACTTTATAATATTGGTTGGGAGGATAAGTGAACAAATGTGCAAATGTTTATTACCTATCTAAAATGTGTAAATTTGGTTAAAAGCCACAAAAACACAAACTTTTGCTGTGTTTACAATCTAGTTGAAGCAATGTTATACAAATGACAATGTACAAGAAAGAGCTACTAAGGCATGATGCCTAAAATGTACTTAATAGGTCAGAGCCTGGAGACACTGGGATCAGCAAAGAGGTTACTACAATAATACTGATGTGATGTAACAAGGAGCTGAACTTGGCCTCACAATGGTAGTTGAAATAAAAGGAAAATGAGAATGAGATCTTCAAAAATCAATAACCAACAGGTCATTAATTAGTCATAGCAGTCAAACAAGAGTAAGGAGCAAGATGACTCAAACAGTTTTGGCGTGGGTACCTGAAAAGAAGAAGTCCCATTTGTGAATAAGGGTTTTAAGAAAAAGAGCTGGAGGTGAGGGGATGGAGGGACTAAGAAAAGAGGAAAAAGGCCCGGCTGGTGTAGCTCAGTGGATTGAGCACAGGCTGGGAACCAGAAGGTCCAGGTTCGATTCCCAGTCGGGGCACATGCTTGGGTTGCGGGCCAGGTCCCCAATGAAGGCCATGTGAGAGGCAACCATACATTGCTGTTTCTCTCCCTCTCTTTCTCCCTCCCTTCTCTCTCTAAAAATAAATAAATAAAATCTTTAAAAAAAAAAAAGAAAAGAAAAGAGGAAAAAGGACTCATGGACATGGACAACAGCACAGTAATTGCAGAGTAAAGGGAGGCATAAGGATACTAAATGGTAATCGGAAAAATACAATAAACCTTTTTTAAAAAAAGAAAAGAGCTAATTTATTAAGCAGGAATTTGTGAATTCTGTTAGGGAGTGGGAAATTGTTCAAAAA
The DNA here is from genome assembly GCA_004026765.1 of Micronycteris hirsuta. Classification (NCBI taxonomy): domain Eukaryota; kingdom Metazoa; phylum Chordata; class Mammalia; order Chiroptera; family Phyllostomidae; genus Micronycteris; species Micronycteris hirsuta. Next base: position 44,308 of record PVJI01011089.1, on the reverse strand, counting down.
ATCATTTAAAAGATACTAAAGAAATGAGATTAGCTCTTAGGAAAGGCTGTCGGGGCCAGAGAGAATCTTGAAAGTCATTTCACTGAGAAAATAGTTGAAATTATGGGAGTGAATGAGTTCTAAGTGAAGATACGAGATGATAAAAGTAAAATCAAGTGTTATCCCTGCATTTAAGTGCGGGAGGTGAACAATACCACATATTAAAAAAACATAAAAGAAGTAGACAAGGAAAAATGAGAATCAGAATTCACAAGGTCCAGAGACCAAGAAAAAAGCGAATTTCAAGAAGAGAGTGCTCATTGACAGCAAATGATGCACAGAACTCAAGAAGTTTGGGCAACATGGCTCAGAGATTTGGGAGCACATGAAAGAGATTAAGTAAGTGAGAGCTCGAAGGGTCAGGGTGGTCAACCATCAGCTTTACTCGTTGGATTTTGTTTGTATTTTTTTTCTTCAAACGAAAGTAGACTATTCATGTTTTCAGCAGAGAGTAAAACCTATATGGAGGTTAGAAATTAAAGAAAATTAAAAAAAGAGGACAACATATAGCAAGTTCCTGGAGGAGGTGGGATGAGGGAGGACAGAGAATAAAAATGAGGAGTCTAATGTTGGAAAGGAAGATGAAGCAACTCACTCTTTCTCTGAGCCAGAGAGACAGGATGAGAGCATCTAAAGACAAATTCCCCACACCGCCTTTCGTGTCAGACCAGAGCTATATTCAGAGTGCTGTTTGGCATCAGAGCGCCACTGTAGTGTAGTTCCCACATTTGCCAATCCTGAAAGAGGGTTAGAGCCAATTTAAACCAATCTCTCACCTACGTGAACTTATTCAACCATATTCCCGTAGCATCTAACAGACATGTCTTTCTTTTGTATTTGTATTTACTGTGTACCCTTGTTAAAAACATAATCATCATCCAGTGAAAACTTACATGACTCTCCAGATGAAAGTGATAAAATAAAGGAAAAAGCAGTCATCGCATGGGAATGAAGAAATTGCTCTGGCAGAAATCTCTGAAGAAATCTCTCAAAAGAAAGCTATGGTAAAAAGCAGTAGGAAAATGGACTACTTTCCGTCCATCTGGATAATTAATTTCTGAGAAAGTCCTTCACATTTTCTTCTAAGTGAATTTTCTTTGAGCCATTAAAAACAGACATTGTATTCAATGTCTTAAATAGCTCTTATAGATTTCAAGTTACCATTATAGAGTCTTAAAGTCGTTTTAGTTGGGTAGCTTATATATTGCTGGAAGTCTTAAGCTAGCTTGCAAAGATCTCATTAATGCCCTTTCTCAAGTAAATATTTCAATATACATCAGTTTCTCCAATAGCCTTTTTCCGACTATTTTTTCTTATTTCTGTGGTTTCAGTATACATCAGTTTCTCCATTAGTCTTTTTCTGACTGTTTTCTTATTTCTGTGGTTTCTTGAATTATTATGTTTTAATGTGGGAGTGTGGCAGAGAGACGCCACAAAACCTGTTAAATCAAAAACATTAACCCCACTGATAGGTTTCATCACTGGGAGGATGAGGACAGGCTGGTGAGGAGGGAAATTAAGAAGACCTGGAAGGGCTCTTGGTAATGTTTATTCATATAAAGAAGAATTTGGAAGAGTAAATCTCACCCTCCTAGATTCTTTCTAATGTTTCCAGTCTGTGGGGTTGCTCTAATGAGTTCAAATTTAGATTAAAGGAATAGCTGCAACTTTGATTTCAAAAGCTCTTGCCAATAATGATGTCTCCATTTGAGGGAGATGAAGTGGAACAAACGAGAGGTTAGGGATCAGAACACTTGGATTTAATTCCTGGCTCTGACCGTTACTCCTCTGTAACCGCAAGTCAGCGGTCCTTCCCAGGCATAGGTACACTCCACATGCTCCCCACAATTGAGAAGGGCACCCCGAGGCACTGCCTCAGGCCAATCACTTAAACTTTGTGAAATTACATTACCTTAACCTAGTGATTTACAACTTTCTTCATCTCACGGCACATGTAAATTACTAAAATTCTATGGCACACCAAAAATATGGTTTTTTTTTTTTGTTTTTTTTTTTCTGATCTGACAATAAAAAGGTATAATTTTGACTCATTCAGACTGGACAGCTATTGTTGTGTGGCTTGTTGTCATTTTTTAATTTGACAATCTAAGGGGAAAAAGGTTAGTGCCCCTGACTAATTAATCAGGTGTTACACGTTTTAAAATTTATTGCAGCACACTGGTTAAAATTCTCTGCCTTAACCTATAAAGAGGGCAGGTCCTCACTAGGGAGTCTTAATTCTCACTGCACATTAAAAACACCTGGGACACTTTTTAAACAATAGTGGTGCGGGACCCCATCCCAGACCAACTGAATCAGAGTATCTGAGGGTAAAGTCCGTGCCCTGGCATTTCTGGAGAATGCCCCAGGTATTCTAATGCACAACCAGAATTCAGAACCACTGCACTGATCTTTAGGCTTTTTACCAATCCCTGAGCATTCTACGAACTGCGCACTCACCCCAAGGCGCATGTGCCTAGGGGAGTCAAGAGTCCATCAGATGGCTTTATGCTTACAAAAAGCATCTCTAGCCTGGGTCCTAGAGATCTGTGCAGAATTGATCCTTGGAATTTCTAAACTCATGGACATGCTCAAAGCCAAGATTTTATACTTTGCTTTCTTTCTTACCATTTTTTCTTTTTAATTAAAATAACCTTTTTATTGAGGTATAATATTTTTATGGTTTGATTAATTTTTATGTATACACTTACCCAGATCAAAATGAAGAACATTCTGAGCCCCTTTGAAGACTGGTCCTACTATTTTGGGAGGGCATAGTAGGGAGGACACAATTTGGCAGGTGCTCTGTCTCTGATATCTGTCATATTATTTTCTAATTGTATTGCTGCATCGTAAAATATAAAATCGAATGTAATTCTCCCATTTCTTTTGCCACTATTTGTGAAGCTATCACACATATCTTCTTATTCCTTTGATAAATATGTGCTTAATTTTCTCTTTATTTCCCAAAGATACTAATTCTACTAGCCTACTCTATACCGGTTCTACACAAGGAGGGGTCTGTCTCCCTCACTCATGTACATGCAGCCCTTATGTGCTTATGAACATTTGGTGAATGAATGTTGAATAGATTCATGACATTGAGGTGGGGAGAAGGCATAAAAAAAATAGGAGACACGTTCCAAATTCAGAAAGTTTTCTATCATGTCAATGGGTTGAGAGGAGTTTGGTTAAGGTACGTTCCAAATGTACTGGAAGTACTTTATGAGTAATTACGAAACACATCTCATCAGTACAAAGTTATTTAACATTGACTCAAGCTTCAGTAGACTGAAAACTTACAGGGACCAGAGGAAGCAGAGCGAAGAGGTAATCAGAGCGGGGGCCTCATTAGAGGTGATTTCCTGGATGAGGAGTTCAGGTTTTGAGAGATAAAGAGAGAATAGGGAAGAGATTTTGCCGGATTAGGGGAAAGATTTGAGCAAAGACTAAAGAGCAAACATCTGGCCAGTTTGGCGAAGTATAAGCACATTTTCTGATTGAAAATGAAAGGCATCTTGGGAAGAAATAAGAGAGGGGGAAGAGAAGTAAAAATAAAGCCAACTGATGGAGGGCCCAAGTAAAAATAAGCTGGCATTTGTGTTGTGCCGGTGGCCACACTGCAAACAGCATTTGCAGAAGCTTGTTCTGACAGCTACACGGAGGGTAGAGAGAAAAGTTAAAGGCAAATATAATGATTAGGAGCTGCTTCCATGATCCAGATATAAACCTTATTTTGGGTGGTTAGTAATGGTGATCACAAGCAAAGACATGCATCTAAGAATTGTCCCAAGGCTTTAGAAGGTGAAGGGGGTCAGGTGTTCAAAATCACACCTGGGATACTGGTATTAGAGAAATGGGGAATTTGGGGCTGGGTGACCATCTAGGGGAGAAACTGATGGTTTTAACTTACTGTTCTGTTTGGTGTTGGGCATGTTTTATGTCTGGTATTGGGCAACACCAAACTCACATTTGAAATGACTGGACCACAGAGAATAAGAGGAGTGGGTAATCCTACTCCATTCCTGACCTGGAATACTCCGAAGCAAGAGAGACTATTTTACCCACACTTGTTATCTTCTAGGCACAGCCGATGTGTTTATACGTATGCCCTCCAGGAGAAGTATGAAAGAGGCAGTTAGGGATGAACCTGGAGAAGCTGGTGGGGCCACCGTTTTCTGGTCTGGTGAAAGCAGCCTCTGCAGCTGAGAGGTCTGACTGAGCCTTTGTCTGCAAACATTTGAGCACCCCTGACTCAGAGCCACTAAAGGCAACACTAGAATCTCCCACAACTGCACATCAGACCTTAATAATACCAAAAGCTAGACAGTAGGATGATTGTGTCTCTTTAAAAGGTGCCAGATGATTAATAACTGTGTTTATATCTTATTTGGGGACATGCCAGAAAAGGTAGATACAATCAGAACACATTCTTCAGGGTGGGAACTGATCACAGGCTAGAATTTATGAAATCTTCACATGCCATGAACAGCATTCATTTTGTAATTCTCCAGGTATATAACTGGTGGTCTCTGTTCCCTAAATCATCAAATACTGAACATTACTGGAGGCAAAATAGCAGGGCCGAAGGAGCAATAACAAGGTCTGGCATGACCATTTTTAGACAGAGTGGGAGAGTATGCACTACCTCTGCAGTAAACAGCTGACCACGGATATGAAAATAATACAGCCCAACCAGCCTCACCAGGCTCCTGAGGGTACATTGTGTTCTCACAGCAGCAAAGAAGGAAACACAGGAGTTAGGTGGAAAGAAGTTCTGCCAGGAGTTTTTCCAGTCAGTTGTTCAGGTAACTTATGTCACTGAACTATACAATTTGTCATCTTCCAGACAGCAAAAAGAAAAACAGACACATATACAAAAAAAGGGAAAGGGAAAAAATAATAAAAATGAAGCAAGGAATAATGCTTTTTTGCAATGTGGGACTTTAAATGCAAAGTGTTGCCCATATGTTTTTTTTTTGTTGTTGTTGTTGTTTTTTGAAATGGAGGATTCCCAATATAATATATTTGTGCCCATTCTGCAGATGTTAGAAAAGAAAAATCTTCTATTGTCACTAAGATAGGTTAGTGTATTTTTTAAATTTGGCCATGGTGCTTCCTTTTTTTGGCTTCTCCGTAACAAATGAAGCACATAATGAAGTTAAGAGTTGTTGCTTTGCCATGAGTACACACCATACCCAGGCACCCACTTTTGTGTTGAAAGATTCTTGGATCGATTACATTGATTAAATGGTAGTGGTAACCCAAGTTCACAATAGATTATTAATCTTACTTCACCTAGACATAAGTTTAAATCAAGACATGAAACAAAGAAACTTGAGAAAATATTAATCATTGCAGGCCTACTTGTCCCTGTATAAGTCAATCTTAAATTCTAGTTGGTCAAAAATTGTTACAGTTGAAACAATATTGTCATGAGAATTGGCATAAAAACTACAGCAGATGCTGGAGAAATCCAGTGAAGTTTCTTAAATGAAAAGTAATATAACTAGCCCTGCCTGGTATGGCTCAGTGGACTGAGTGCCGGCCTGTTAACCAAAGGGTCGTTGGTTCGATTCACAGTCAGGGCACACACCTGAGTTCCAGGCCAGGTCTCTGGTTGAGGTTGTGTGAGAGGCAAATACACATTGATGCCTTCTCTCCCTCTCTTTCTCCCTCCCTTCCCCTCTCTCTAAAATATATATAAATAGCCCTGGCTGGTATAGTTCAGTGGATTGAGCACTGGCCTACAAACTAACAGGTCACCAGTTTGACTCCCTTCCCCTCTATCTAAAATAAATAAATAAAATCTTTAACAAAAAGTAATATAACTAAAGTTAGAATTGTCTCTAAGAAACATTGTGAAAGAGACAAAGCGGGCCCTTGTGCCTCCCTCCTTTCAGTGAACATTACTTCCAGGGCCTCCGTTCATGTTCAGATCACTTTGGTCTTGACTATGTGCATGATATTAAATTCTGATAATCAGAGCATGACATTGGGGCATTTCTCTCCCATGCGGCGAGAGGGACAGGCTACGGTCCTTCTACTGGAGAGCAGGAAGCATGATCTTGATCAATATGAGTGGCTCACTTGAGGTTTCTGGTAAGCCAAGCCAGTGTTCCCATGCCATGGAAAAGAAAAGGCTGAAAATAAATTTTGAGGGTTTTTTTTTTAAGTTAAGACTCTCAATATTCTTATATAATACATATGTGGTAATGACCAGAAAAGACCAATGTGTAACCACCTATAACCGTGGATTATACGTGTTATATACATTAATACAGTAATAATGTTCTACATTAAGTGGGGCTGTGGAAGAACGAGGAGCTTAATTAAAGAAAAGAGATAGCACTGTGTGCGGTGGGAGGACGAAGAGTAAGAACAAAATTTCAGGGGTGTTTCATAGAGGGTAAAGGGCAAGGAAAAGGTCATCAGTAGGCTGTGCAGAGGATCATCAGAAGAGAAGAAATAAAAGATAAATCACAAGGCTCGCTTGCCAATCAAGATAAATGATAGTCCGTGTTTGCAACAACAGAGGATCATTGAGAAGAACAACAAAAACAAACAAAAAAAAAACATGTGGCCATTCATGTACACACCTACTCCATTACTCTTTGTTCCCAGGATCTTTGTTTCCTCTTTCTGTAGAGAGATTATTGAAATTAAGGTGGGGAGGAATGTGTCCTTTGAGCTTGAAAGTACAACAAAAGTATTTTCTCCCTTTGGTATTCTTGACATCCCTTGTACTGCCTTGGAATTTGTTTGGGGTGGTTAGACTGTGTAAAAGGCCATCATTCCTTAAGCCCGGGAATCCCTCTGCAAACAGCGCTGGCCGAGTTGACTTGTGCTAAGGGCAAGTCTAGAGTTCCTTGAGCTCTGACTGTTCAACAAGCAAAGGCAAACTAAAATGATCTCTTCAACTAAGAATAAAACACACATAAAAGTAAAAATGAGTGACCAATCCCAGTTTACAGTCAGTGGTATGCAAGTTTCTTCAAGAAAAAATGCTGAGCAGCAGATTTCAATACTTGCTCATAAATTTCAGGTGGGGAGGAATGTCCTAGCTCACACTCCCCAGAAGGGCACATTAGGGTATTAAGAGCACTGTAATTCAGAGATATTCAACACCCATGTCAGAATACAGACTAGCTCCCTGACCTCAGCCTACGTCTAGAAGGTTGTGGGTTCTGATCCTCCACTGCTAAATGCACTCCTACTGCTCAGTGCACTACCGTGCTGCCTCCCCAAACCCATCCTACCCCCCAAACCAGCCTTGTCCACAGTCACACATTCTTTCACTGACTCATTTAGCAAATATTTATCGTGCCTCAGGTATGAGCTAGGTGCTCTGTTATGCTTTGAGGGCATCGAGATAAAAAGACACAGAATCAAGCGTGGGAGGAACATGTAAATCAACAATTTGACTGTAGTGTGATAACGCGCTGTGATGGAAGTATGCCCAAGGAGACCACACAGGTGGGGGCACCTAGCTCAGTCTGGAGGCAGCAGGGGAACTAGGGTGTAGCAATTTAGGAATGAGTGAATATAGTACTTTCAGATCAAGAATTTCAGGATTACAAGAAAGAGCAATAGGAGATGATGTGGTCTACTTTAGGGGATCTTAAAGACCCTCTGCCTCCAAGTGTTTCCTCATTAACTTGATGCTTGAAATAGTCTCATCTGTAATAACTTTGAATTAAGGTTCTGTTAATACTGAAATGTTTCTTTAAAAAAGTAAAATATCTGAGTATTATTTGTCATCAACATTTTAGCTTAAATTAGCAAGCCCTGAGGGAAAGAAACATTAGACAAGAAATCATCTGATAAAAAAAAAAGTCATAATTAGCCTAGGTATAAAAGGTTTATAACAGACCAAATCTGTAGGACACCCAAAGTCAGGGAAAATGGCCCTGGGTACTTGATAAAATCTATACCAACAGAGAACAGGAGAGTATAATCATAAAGCAAATGCATGTTACCTGCCATTGAGTCAGGTCTGACTCCTAGCAACCCTGTAAGTGAGTGATGTCCACAATATCTTGTCCTCAAAAGCTCTGCTCAGCTCCTATAGACTCATGTCCATGGCTTTCTTTGTGGAAATCATTCACCTCATATTTGTTCTTCTCTTTTTCCTGCTGCCTTCTACTTTCCCCAGCATTATTGTCTTTTTCAAAGAACTCTGCCTTCTCATGATATATCTGAAGTAGGACATCAATGTCATTATCACCGTCTCCTTTAGATAGATGCCATGGCACCAGAATGCCCTGGCCATAACCACATATTGAGGGAGCTGCTGAGGCGGAAGCACTCTTCTGAAAGGTCTCGCCTATTTTGTGATGTCTAAACACGAGGTCACAGTCAGCAAATAGGCTTTCTTCATTCCATGCTGCCAGTCAGGCAGTCCTAGACAGAGCTGCTGAAATTTCGGAGGGCGTGTGGATCACCTAGGGAATCTTGTAAAAATTGGGATTCTAGATCTGGGGTGGGGGCCTGAGAATTTGCATTACTCACAATTTCCCCAGTGATGCTGAGACCACACCTGGAGTCACTGGGTCTAGGAGACCGGCCTTGGCATTTCTCAATCTCTCCTCTTGCCCCCATTGAGTTCAGGTCCTCTGTGCCTCTACCCTGGAGAATTGTTTTGTGGCTCCATCCATTCTCCACACAGCCCAGACTGATAATTTAAAAGGTGAATATGACCATGTTATGCTTCTGCTTAAATCCCTGTAAAAGATTTTCTTTCCAAAGAAGTTCTTCTTAAAAATTCATTTTAGTTGAACTCTTAATACAGAAGCCTTTCTGAAATCAAATATTTGAAATGTATGCAAATGGCCCTGCTCTGGGGAAGCTAAGAAGAAAGGCCTAGACTCTCCTCACTGGCTCAGCTTCCCCTGTCTCCTAGGAGGAGCTCTGGTTTACCTCCATGTAACCCTAGATTCTGATGAACCAGGAATCTAACAATGAAGTCCGAAGCCATTTTAGGCCAAAACCATTATGTAGGCTCAAAGAGGTTACTGTCATTTTCCTCCTTGGGTAAACGAATATAAAGCTATCTTCTCAGAGAATAGTTTTGAAGATTAAATCAGATCGTGGGCACAGCACGATCCCTGGGACATAGTAGGCACTCATTAAATGCTGTTCCACTTCTCTCAAAAGTTTATAGTTAGATACGTTGTTCTTTTCAGAGATTTTGTTCTCTAATGAAGTAATAATTATGCCAATAGTATTGGAAGGGGTAACGTATTGGCCTTGTTCGCGTGAACAGTCTTGGTTTAGGCTCTTTCCTAGTGAGCGGGCTTTGTTTGGGCATCAGGATAGCCTGAATAGGTGAAAAGACAGCCCCTAAGCAACTAGAGACAGGATGAAGAGCTGACCAGGCGGGGCGCAGCATTGAATGCTAATGCTTTTCACCAGTTTGATGGTTTTCATATTAATATTGAAGGCTGAGAAACGTTGAAAAGTTGAAACTGACCAGACAAAAATCTTTGCTGTATATCCAAAGTGGCATGCACACTCAGAGCACCAGCCTTCCGGTTCAGTCCTGTTTGCCTCACTTGGGCTATCTGTGATAGCCATAGTCAGGGGGAAGCGTGTCCTTAAGCCCTAGCAGGGTTCCATGGGCCTGGGTGCTGTCCCTGAGCTAAAGTGCTCACTGCTCGAGGGCCAAAGGGAGGGAGCTCTCTCTCCCACTTTAGTGCTTTCCCTCGACCACATCATTCTCTCCCTTTAATCCACTAACTCCTCTCCCTGCCTCTCAGAGTCCGTGTGGCATCTGCCTCAAAAGAACTCTCAAAACACAGTTTCAGCTTACTGACTTTGGGTGTCTTTCTCAAATTGTTCTTCCCATAACTCTCCACAATAAGCAGGTTGCACAACAGGTTGCAAGGTGTCCTCAGGCAGCATGGAGGGGTGGTCCAAGATATATGTGAACAGGCTGCTTATTTTTGACAAATAGGACAGCTCTCTATGTGAAACCTGAACCTCATCGCCTAAAGGATTTTGGCTGCTTAAAGTTCCTGGCGTTGGATCAGGAGGCCAGACTGAGGACAGGGTGCTCTCTGGCCTCACTGCAAAGCATTTCCTCCTCAGGACACTAGGTCCATCCCAGTGTGGGGTCAGGGTGCCATTCTCTGGGAGCCCCCAGGAGAACAGCCTCAGGTCTTATCAGGCTGCAGCATCTCAAAGCCCCCTGCAATGCTATTAACATAAAACGATAACCTCCTCCCACAGAGTTAATGATTAGTTCCAATCACTGAAAAGCCAAACACATCCCCAGCTGCAGTGGGACAACAACGAGGTAGAAATACCAGCCAGCTGGGAGTGTGGCAAAGCAGGTGAAAGGCAAATAAAGCATCCACCCGCAGACTCTTGAGGTTGTAAATGTCAGGACAGTTGCATTCATACCACAGACACTGTACAGTCTCTTGCCTAACCCCTCCACTGGAAATGTTTTAGCAGCTAAAAATGTGCACAGTGACAAGAAGTGTGACTGACTCTATCTTTTCACACAATGGGACTGATTGCAGCAATGCCCTCAGGAATCCCCACCAACAGCAGCTGGCTGTCTCATCATCCTTTTACAAATACACCAAAGTCAAAATCAATGCACATAGAAAACATTTCAAGTAAAGAGCAGATGCAAATGGACTTTCCTGATATCCTTCATACTCTTGCTTCAGACAATACGCGATCTCAATAGCTAACGGGACACAACCAGTAACCCTAACTGAACCATTTCTCAAGGGAGACGCTTTTGTATGAAGTGGCAAGAAGCAGCATGGAACTCGACATTATACCCAAAAGACACATAGACGATCTCTGCAAGTTTTCTGGTTTGGAGGTTAATTCTAACAATTCCTCAAAGAGTAGAAAGGGCAGGTTCTAGTCTGCTGAGTTGCAATTCGTTCCTGTCCTGGATAATGAACCTTGTCTTGACATGATGTGAGGGTTCTACTTTAGAGAGTGCTTTCGCAGACTCTGTCCCACTGGCCACGCGCCACCGGGGAGAGAGGCGTGCCAGCTTGTGCTGTAGCCGAGGAAGACAAGCATGAAGATGCTAAATGGCCTGAGCAGACATCTCCGTGCTCTTCTGCCGAGCAGCAATGATTCCATTCAAAGGCAGGCCAGGGAAACAGGGGGCGGCGCTGAGCAACAACCCAAAACCCTGACTTGAGCACAAGCGTTTGAACCTCACCTAGCAAACCATTTGTCAGAAGCAACATGAAAGACTTTGAAAGATGCTGGTAAACATGTAAAAAGGAAAATAACACTTTTATTTTCCCCTTTTGACTTTGCCGATTTGTTGTTGTTGATGTTGTTAGCCGAAGACTTCAGAAAAACCACAATTTATGTCAGGAAGTGGCTTCCATTTTGTCAACAGAATTGACAGAAACATGGACTTGCCATTCATCCCATCGTGTTTTTTCAAATGGAGCCAAAGTAGAGGTTTTTAGAAGCACTGGGAAGTATGTATGGGAAAAGGTATATATTTGAGAGCATTTTGTAAATTGTAAAGAATAATCTATTATTAAAAGAGAATAGAACTTGAGAGCTTTTTGCCAGCATAAACTGTTTTCAGAGGACTAAATAATGGCTCCTAGAGAGTTTTTTTAGTCCGTTCACCCCACCCCTGGATTTTAAGCTTCAAGGCTACCAACCAAGGATCTCAGCCTTACTCAGCCTCACGTGTCAGAATCTCACCTCCAGCAAACACTCCACCAACACCTCCCCTACTCAAAGCTGGACTGACCATGGACACAGCAGACTCTCAGCAGATGCTAATGTATACGGAATTCATTTGTAATAGTGCCTTAACTTAAGAACAGGTGCCACTGGAATGCTAACCCAGAGACTCAACCACTTCCAACAGCGTCCTCAGGGGCAGGGAGGAAATGGTGTCTTCTCTCAGGTGTTAGAAAAACTCTTGAGCCAGCCTCAGTGAGTGCCACTCATCTTTAGGGTAAAAAAAGGGTAAAGGAGCCCTTTCTGAGTACTTCGTTATCCACAGAGGAGAGCTGAGACTGTGGGAATGGAGAGGTTCCCAATTCCATTGGCAAAGTTAGCTGTAAAGACCATTTCAGCTACATTTTCTAACTGCTACCGATTCAGAGTAATTTGCAAACACAGAACTGTTTCATTCATTTGTACCGTGGGAGACTGACGTAGTCCTTGTAAATGAAATTTCCATACAACTGAAATATTTTCCCTGAATCACCAACATTTTTATGCTGTCATCACCTCGATAACATTTTTTCTGAAGCACATTGCACGTGTTCCTGTCTTATGAAACTGAGTTCAGCAATCACGAGCAGCCTTTACATGAGAGCTATTAAAGTGGTTGTTTCGTTTGCGCCCCACCAGACAAAATGCCCCCATGGCCAAGGAGAGGTATGAGACCACTCACCACTCTCCTCAGTGGCTGCAGGTGGCTGTGCCTTTTGAACTTTCCTTCTGGCCTGCTTGCTATGAGTTGTTCTTTCCCTCCCACTTAGCTGTTACTTCTAATCTGCCCTGGGCTGAAAAATGGAAAATTCCAGGCTTGTCCCAATTGTGTTTAAGATGAGTGGATCAGCCTCCAAGTAAAGAACTGAATAACTGAGTACATCCTAACGATGTCAAACACATGAATGATTTGATGGCATTGACTTTATACATTTGGAAATGTTCTTTCTCCCAGCTCCCTTTCGTGTGGTTGAGGTTACAAGACAAACCACCTTGGGATGGATGAACTGCTACTGATGCCTCAGCTGGTGGAACCAGTTATTTAATAAGACAGTATGGACATCACTAAAAGAAGTGAGAAATGTAAGAGCCCCAGGTTTAATTATGAAAGAGAAGGCTTTCTGTATTCAGCTGGCACTTGAAGAACTTGAGGTTCACAGGACGTGCCTCTGGGTTTCCTCATCACTAGAAGGGGAGTGGTGAAGGAGATGGCACCCAGGGGCGTCCAACCTCAAACAAGACAAGGATGATAGACATTAATGTGCATTTCCTTAGGTTAAAAGGGAACGGAAATAAAATACAAAGCTTGTCACTCTTGTACTTCTTTTAATGAATTAAAAAAATAGGACTTGCAGCTTTAAGATAAAGTACAAACTCCTTAGATAATTCATGGTCCCTGCCCCCTTTCTAAACCTCCTTTTGCATAATTTACCCCAGCAAAAATAACAGCACTCCTCTTCCCAGAGCCCACCCCCAAAAGCAGCCCCTTCCTTGGAGCCATTTTCCCACCCCAAAGTAATGTGCCCTTCCTCTGGGGTCACAGGCTCATTGAATCTGTGACGGATCTATGGTTCAAATTCTGCCATAAAACTGCACGTACATTTTGCTGGCTCCCTTTACTGTGTGGTTTGAAGGCAGAAACTTCTTCTCATTCGTTTCTGTGACTGCAGTGCCCAGCCCAGGGCCCGATGCACAGATGCTCAAGGAATGCATGAATAAATTCATGTTTTATTTGTGAAAGCAGCCTGAGGGAAATGTCTGGAATGAAGACGGGGCAGTCTTCACAGCTTTATTCTGGTGCGGTGGCAGAAGGCACGCAGGGAGGAAGTGCTGGTGGTTTGCAGATCAGACATAAGCCTAGGAAGGGATGGACAGACGGACACTCCTCCTCCATGCAGCTTCCCTGAATCATTCCAAAGTCACTGGAAGTCCCCACTTGCTAAAACTATGATTGGCTTGCCATTGGTAGGAAACAGTTAATTTTAGAAAGAAATTGTTAGTGACAGAGAATTTTTTAAAATAAATTTTTGTTTTCTAATTACAGTTTTCCAGATGTATAACCCAGTGATTAGACATTATATAACTTACTACGTAATCACCTTGATATATCAAGTACCCACCTGGCACTACACATAATGATTACAACATCATTGGCTATATTCCTTACGCTATACTTTTATATGCATGTGACTACTTTGTAACTATCAATCTGTACTTCTTTTTTTTCTTGATTTCTCCCCTTTATCCCCCTCTACCCTGCACTCCTCCTTTCTCCAGCATTCTCCCCCTAGTTCATGTCCATGGGTTGTACATAAGTTCTATGACTTCGCCATTTCCTATACTACTCTTAACCTCCCCGTTTATTTTGTACCTACCAATCATGTTTCTTGTTCTCTGTACCTTTTCCCCCATTCTCCCTCCTCCCCTCCCCACTGATAATCCTCCATGCGATCTTCATTTCTCTGATTATGTTCCCGTTCTAGTTGTTTTCCTAGTTTTTTTTGGGGGTGGGTTAGGTTCACATGTTGATAGTTGTGAATTTGTTATCATTTTACTGTTCATAGTTTTGACCTTCTTTTTTTTTTTAGGTAAGTCCCTTTAACATTTAATATAATAAGGTCTTGGTGATGTTGAACTCTAACTTGACCTTATCTGGGAAGTACTTTATCTGTCCTTCCATTCTAAATGATAGCTTTGCTGGATAGAGTCATCTTGGATGTAGGTCCTTGCCTTTCATGACTTCTAATACTTCTTTCCAGCTCCCTCTTGCCTGCAAGGTTTCTTTTAAGAAATCAGCTGATAACTTTATGAGAATTCCCTTGTAGGTAACTGTCTCCTTTTCTCTTGCTGCTTTTAAGATTCTTTCCTTATCTTTAATCTTGGGTAATTTAATTATGATGTATCTTGGTGTGTTCCTCCTTGGGTCCAACTTCTTTGGGACTCTCTGAGCTTCCTTCACCAGATTGGGAAAATTTTCCTTCACTATTTTTTCAAATACATTTTCAATTTCTTGCTCTTCCTCTTCTCCTTCTGGCACCCCTATGATTCAGGTGTTTGAATGTTTAAAGTTGTCCCAGAAGTTCCTAAGTCTCTCCTCATTTGTTTGAATTCTGTTCTGGTTGAATGTTTATTTCTTCCTTTTATTCCAAATCATTGATTTGAGTCCCAGTTTCCTTTCCTTCACTGTTGGTTCCCCATATATTTTTCTTTATTTTACTGTGCATAGCCTTCACTTCTTCCTTTATTTTGCATCCATACTCAACCATTTCTGTGAGCATCCTGATTACCAGTGTTTTGAACTCTGCATCTGATAGGTTGGCTATCTCCTTGTCGCTTAGTTGTTTTTCTGGAGTTTTGATTTGTTCTTTCATTTGGGCCATATTTCTTTGTCTTGGCACACCAATTACATTGTAAGGGGGAGAGCCTTAGGTATTTTCCAAGGCAGGGAAACACACTTGGCTGAATTGTGGTGCTGTGTGGGGGGGAGGGGTCAGAGAGGGAACCATGCCACTTGTTTGGCTCTTGCCCTTTCAGTCACTTCCCCGACTAACCACAAGCAAATTGGGCCCTTCTGGTGTTGATTCCCAGGAGTGTGGGTTTGTGTACATTCTAAGACCCTGTGGGTCTCTCCAATGTACTCTCCTGTGAAGCTAGGAGCTTTTCTCACAGCCTCAACCCCCACAGATTTTTTACAGTCAGAGGTTTTGAGGCTTGATTTCCCTGCACTGGAACCGTGGGTTGCATGGTCTGTCTCACTCCCAGGTTGTTCCTCCCTGTTTATCTACATGAAATGTGGGACTGCCTGGTCCATCAGCCACCTCCTCACCCTCCTGGTCCTCCAGCCTCAGCCTTGCCGCACGTACTTTCCACCCCAGCTGCCTGTCTCCACCCCTCCTACCAGTCTGGATGAATATTTCTTTAACTCCTTGGTTGTTGGACTTCCATACCGTTCAGTTTTCTGGCAGTTCTGGTTGTTTTTTTGTTTTTAAATTGGTTGTTGTCCTTCTTTTGATTATGCAAGGAAGCAAAGTGTATTTACCTACGTCTCCATGTTGGCTGGAAGTGAAAATCTGTACTTCTTAATCCCTTCACATTTTTCGCCAGCCCCTTAAATCCCTTCCTATCTGGCAAGTGGCAAAATGTTCTTTGTGTATATGAATCACAATTTCTAATGCTGCTCACATTTCTAATTTATGCTGTCTGCCTTTGTGTTATATATAGGGGAATTTTTAATCAGTGTTATTGTTTTCTAATGTGAATTGATTTAACTTAGGGATAGCTTAGAAACTGTAAAATGCAATCCCAAGTATCTTTGTGTTAGAATTCAATGAATTTTAGCAAACGACTAAGTCAGTGTCACCTATGCACCTAATATTTCTGGCATCCTAGAAAGCTTCCCCTCAACACTTTCTAACCAATCTTCCCTGTAGGGTGATTTTGTAAAAGTTTATATATATATATATGTAATATAATATATGTAATATATATATGTAATACATATATATATATGTAAAATGCTGGCTCATATGGAGCATGCATACTAGTCAAAGCAAACTGGCATTATGTGAGTGAAATAATTAGAAATCAAGACAATATAGTACATGATCTAGCACTAAATGAAATATTTCAGTTTACCACCATGCCATGGATTTAGAGAAGCAATAAGCATTAAAATGTCTTCTTGGGAGTTTGTTACAAATTCGGATACCTGGGCCCACCCAGCACCATAAAATCACAATTGCTTAGCAGAGAATCTCAGAATACATATTTTAAGTAAACCTCCCCAGGAATTCTGATAGGCAGTGGGAGCAGAGATTGGCACAAACCACACTCTAAATTGAGGTGAAGGATGGGTAACCCAGTGCAGGAGAAGTTTAGTGGCTTGTTTGAGATCGAACAGTCCACTCAGGGTGTGGCCTACGTTTTGGGGAGAGGAATAAGAAAGGGTAGGATGACAGTCATCTACACTGACCCCCAGTGGGGTGTCCACAGGCCAGGGCCAATCGCAGGTCACAGTGCCACAAGGGCAACACCCTGGTTACCAGTTCTGGGGGTTGTGCAGGGTTGGGCCCTGTGCGTATGAGAGAAAGCAATGAAGGGAAAGTTCTGGCTTACCCGCTTCAGCTGTGGGGCCTCGCACACGCACAGCTCTGAGGACTCATTGGTGACAACAAAATCTTCTCCCACCCAGTTCTTCTGTCTGGACAGTACATTCCGGCAATTGAGTTGCTTCATGGGAGGATGGCAGGCGTGGTCCACAGCACATTATCACTCAGTGGGATGCCTCCTTCCCATGTGCCAAATCAACAAGTAAGTCAGGTGTCAGGACAACCAACACCAATGACCGATGGCCCAGGTGGGGCATGTCCAGACACCTACCCTCCTTGACTCCACCGCCATGCAGGAAGCATTTTGGTGGCACCTTAAAGAGACTGTCCTTTCTTTCCCACACAGCTGGTAAGTCACCACAGTGAACTGTGCCCTGATGAAACTTTGATCTTCTCAAGTGTCAGTTTATCACCAATGAGTGGGCCTCCATCAATGAGGCTGTGGAGGGAAGAAAAACCAATATTCTCCAGAAAAGAGCAGAGCCTCTTCAGCTTTCTGTTCCTCTCCCCTCAATAAAGGATAACACTGAATGACCAGAGTCCTCTACCTGCATGCAGGGCTTGCCAACCCCAAATCCAAGGGGAGACAGGACTTGAGAGGCCTTTACACAGCCAAGAGGCCTTTACACAGCCTGCAGCTGAGAGAGTGACTTGTATCTAGGCAGTGTGCAAGCATCCTCCAGCCTCTAGTTTCTATTCAGCTTCTATCACAGTCCCTGACAATGCCCTCCATTCACAATTATGGATCAGTGAGATGGGATTCTCTGCAGGGGTCTCAGATTCACCCCAGTAATGCCAGAGGGGCACACTGTGAGAGGAGACAGATGGTGAGGTGCCTCCAGTCCCTGTTGGGGTCCTGCTGCACCATGGCCCTGGGTGAGCCACTTCACCTCTGGGCATCAGTTTCCTTATTTGTAAAACAGAGAGGTTAAAATACATTGCCTTTCAGTTCCATCTGGCATTGTGGGTTATAGTCCAACCCTCCCAGGCCAAGAACCTTGAATTTGTTTTGTTCTCTTTCCTACTGGGTACAGGTCCATCCATCAGGCACAGAGCCAAGAAGGGCAAAGTTCTGGCTATCAATCCTGGTAGGAAGGGAGACACCTGTTGTAAGATTCTTATTGCTAAAGCTCTTACCTTGCTTATCTTTGCATCCTTACGACAAAACAGGTGTTCCATACGTGCTTGTAAAATGATTATATAACTCATTCCTGACTTGCTATTCTATTCAGAGAAACATTGTGTACCCACCAATATAAATTAAAAAGTAATTGCAATCATTACTGTGTATCTTGAGAAATTTTTAAGGAAGAAGGCCTAATTTACAACCCTCAGAAATCCTTCTTAAAACCCGTATTCTCACCTCTCCAGCTCCTCTGTACACCTATTGCTACCCACAAACCTCTTGCACTTTCAAAGCTTTACTCTAACCCTAACTGGTGTAGCTCAGTCGTTCGGGTGTTCACCAGTTCAATTTTCCCTTCTTCCCCTCTTTCTAAGAATAAAGAAATAAATAATTTTAAAATACATAAATAAAATAAAGCCTTCCCCTCAACTCAGCGTTCCAGCTTTCTGTACACATAGGCCCCTTTGGTCCTAGCTTTTTGAGTTCCTTCTCCTTTCCCCCTTCCTCCCTAGACTCTCAATTTCTCTGTCTCAGTTCCCACATCTCTCTCTCTCTCTCTCTCTCTCTCTCTGCACTTTCCCTACTTTATTTTTTTTAATATTTTATTTATTTATTTTTAGAGAGAGGGGAAGGGAGGGAGACAGAGAGGGAGAAAGAACAATGTATGGTTGCCTCTCACATGGCCCCCACTGGGGACCTGGCCCGCAACCCAGGCATGTGCCCCGACTGGGAATCGAACTGGGACCCTCTGGCTCCCAGCCTGCGCTCAATCCACTGAGCTACACCAGCCGGGCTGCACTTTCCCTACTTTACATCACAAAATTTAGGTGCAAGCAGATAAACACTGAATTTCCTTTATAATCATGGAGAATAAGAACTGAGAGAGCAAAACTACTTTCTGGCAGACCAGGGCTGAGGGAAGGAATGGCGGGAAGACCTATAAGAGGAAAGATGAATATTGTGGTTCTCCAATGTTCCTTTGAGCTTCAGTGGCCCACAAAGCTCTAGGTGTTGTTGGACTCAAACTAGAAGCTACCTAGGTGAAGAAGGTAAATAAAATGTGCATTGGCAATCGGAGTTTATATTTGACAGTGTCTGGAATGGAAGAGATCTCGTTAAATGCTTGATTGATTATGTAATCATCAATTCTAACTGGGAAGAGAAAAATATATGAAATAGAACTACACAAGAGGAAATAAATATTCAACACTAAATTAGGACTGGGGAATTCCTCACTTCATCTGTCAATAGGCAAATTCTTCTTGTAGGAAAGTGATAAGGGAAAGCTTTTATCGGCTGGCAACTGATACCACAACAGGGCTCAGGTGAGGGGTGCGGATGAAGGTCCAGAGATAATCCCTAGGTTCTTTCCTGCTGTGTGCAGAGCTATCTTTATGGCCCTGAGCAGGTGAAATTTAGTTGCCTGCAATAGCTTCAAGGATTGTTTCTAGATACTTCCAGGTTCAAGGCCAGCAGGGCTGTGTGAGCGCAGAAGCTTTTTGTTGCTGCTGTTACAGCTGCTAGTAAAGACTTCATTTGTTTTTGAGTAGGTGTATGAAATCACGTTAACTCTCCGCCAGGCTCTGCTCCAAAGGACTCTGCGGGGACAGGGCTCACTTTACCATCTCTGACCCACATGGAAAGTCTGGACATGGCCCTTCCTTGTTCCATCCCAAATAAGCAAATGAGGAGCAAACACACAAAAAAGAATCTATGAAAGCAGCAAAGACTGAAAGGTTGGTCTGTGAAAATGGGACAACTGGGAATTCCGGGCTGTTGAGAAAAAGGAAAACCCTGAGTTAATTGCAGAATCGCTCAGATGGCATCCTCTTCCTGCGCAGGAGACCTTGGGTGGGACTGGCACAGCTCATACCTGCTCTCCTGAGGCAGTGGCCCTTGAGAAGCTCAGTTACTCAGTCTACCTAAGGGAAACCCCGGACTCAGAGGACCTGCTTTTTCATAGTGAGTGAAGTATTTTAAGGAGACTTGTAGGACTCTGATAAAAACTCATTATCAGGCCCTGCTGACTTACCAAATTTCTACTGTCATGAATAATGGGGTCTAGTGAAGAGAACAAGGGCTTTGGCATCTGCAGAGCTTCAGCTATACCTCTTTTTATCTGCTGGTTATGAGCGCTATGGCAAGTGATTTAACTTCTCTTAGGCTCTCTTTTATTACCTGTGAATAATGATAGATTAATAATAGCAGTAATAATGGGTGCAATGCAGGGCTATTGTGAACACTGAATATGAGGTAACAGGTGACAGGTACTTGGCACAGTGTCTAGCCCAGGATAACCCTCCATAAGAATTACTTATTAATCACCAGTTAATAAACTGGCCCTTTCAGTCTGGCCCTTCACCTCCAATGTCCTTACATTTGCAAAAACTTTTTGGTTTGTCTTCCAGAAAGGAAGCAAATCTAGCAGTCTATTACATACAGTGAGCAAATTTCTGCGGTTTAGTAAATTACTCACTAAAAACATAATATATACCTACACTGAAAGCTTTCTGGCTGCTCTTTGGAATTACAAGAGGAATGTAATAATTGTCATAGGAATTAAATAAACAAACAAACAATAAATAAATAAGTAAATAATCCAGACAAATAAGAGAAACTTCAAGGGTTTAATTATTAACTTCCAAATAACTGGAGACACCTGAACATTTAAATATGCAATAGCGAGAACTAGAACCGAAAGGCTGAAATTTTCTTTGACCTTTTTAATGAATACTTAATGATAAATCCTGTACTTTAAATTCTAGATGTAGCAATTCCACTATACAAGAAGTTAAAAATGAGACACAAAACAAACGTGACTTGAAGTGGGAATTATTTTTCTGAGAGGCCAACTTGCTAAGGAATGGTTTGATACTTTTTAAAGAAGTAAAGACTATTTCATGGAGGAATGTAACAACCAGGTTTTATTTTACCATTCACAGTGTCACTCATTCGTTCCTTTATTCATTCATGCATGCATGCATTCATAAAACAAGTGCTTATCTAGACTACTTCAGGCACTGCACAAAGCTGAATGAGACGGGACTTAGACATGGTTTCTGTACTGAAGGTGTTAGGTGAGTGCTATCACTGCACAATCACCTAATGCGGGTAATGTGATAACGGGGCTCAATGGGCACATGGGGACATTGTTGCAGGAGCTGAGGTGAAGGGAGGTGCCCTTTACCGGAGGGCATTAGGAAAAAGGTGATGATACATGAAATCCCTTTTGAATTGGTTCTTGAAGAACGAATGGGGTTTGTTATATGGAAAAGAGGAAAAAATAAAAATCCAAGCACAGAAAACAATATGAAGTATAAAGCAAAATAGATGTTCTAGGTATAGCAAAGGCAGATGAAGTATGTTATATGTACGTGTTGCAAGGGGACGTGGGCTGGGGACATGGGGAGCTTTGAATGCGTGCTAAGAAAGAGAAAGAAACAAGGGGAAAACATATGCTGTTAAGACGAATTAAAGAAGAAATTTCTCTCAAGACCGAAATACTTGGACATTGGGATATTTAGGAAAAGGGACATCTAAGACTATAAATCATTCCTTGATGAGCCCCAGGACCAGAGATAAATTGTGCTGTGCATTTTCTCAGCCTTCCTTAGTCCTCCACATATGTGTTTATGCAATTTTTTAAAGATAGGTTGAAAATTGAATAGCAAGCACACAAAAAGGCAACCTAGGGTGGGGAAGGGGGTGTTTTGTCGGGTGTGAAGTGTTGCAGAACAAATGCATAACTTTTCTCACTTTGGTTTAATTGTTAAAAGCATGTTTTTTCTGATTTCAACAGTCATGAAAGTTGTTAAAATTATGGAAATGAAGTCTTAAAGAAGGAAACAAAGCTATATTATTCTAATATAGTACATTTAAGGTGCTGTTTTGAAATTGGCTTTCTGTTTTTGCTTCTGTGCTTAAAAATGGCTTCCCTTTCAAGAGGTCAAATAAAAGTGGCCCTTTTATATTTTCTCGTAACTTACGTTTTCAGTTTTCACATTTAATTCAAGTCTACATTGAATTTATTTTTATGAATTGTCTTAGGTAAGGTAGAATCATGGTACATGTATGAGTGTGGACCTCTTTTTTATCATTAAACTACTCATTTATGTCTTCATCTTATCATTGATTTTGTCCATTTCCTGTTTCTGTCAGCAGCAGGCCTTGTGTTTTCCGGGCGGTTTTGTTGCCGTCATAAAGTCGTGTAGCTAATCTCATTCCTTCTACTCTGGTCATTTCTGTCCCAAACTGGCTGACAGGGCTTGGCTTCTTTGCCCCACTGGCCACCTCCTTAAGATACTGAGCTGTTGTTAGCAGCTCAGTATGGCCTGTAGAAAGTGCCCCATTTGGGTTTCTCTGGAGGTTTTCAACAAAGGCCAGGCATCTATCTGACACATCCCTTGCTGATCTCCTGAGGACCTTCCAAGCTGAGGATGGGGTGGGACTACCCCAAAAGGTTCTCTCTCAAACACACCCCCTCCTTGAGCAACACAGACCTTCATTCATTCCTTAAGCAAACACTGTGCTCCTGGTGCAGGGATGAATGAGAGGCAGTCTATCCCCAAGGCACTCACTCATCCTTCTAGAATGCTCCAGAGGAGCTGCTGAGTTGAGCTACCTCAAGAAAAAGACCTCATGGGCTGACATCATGGGAAATTGCCCAATCTTGTTCAATTTACTCAACAAATATTTGTTAAGTTCCTCCTATTTGCCAAGAGCTGTGCTGGGTGCTAGGACAGAAGACTTCAAGGAGCTGACTGCTGAGTAGAAAGCATGAACAGGTGGTCACACTACAGTTAGATAAGAGCTAAAATAGGTGAAAGCTTAGGCTTTCAGATGTTAGGGGTTCCTGGGTTATTCATCCCTTCCTGCCAAGGACTTATCAGCTATAGTAAGAAAAAACATGTCTTTTATATTCAAAGTAATAACAAATTAATTATAATCTAGTTAGCCTGAGACTCTTCAGCATTCTTTAAACTCCCTCCAGACCTAACTTTTAGAGTCACAGAGGAAGTCAGCTATGGTTGATGAACGAATGGATGAGTAAATGGTCCAAAGAACTAAAAGAAGTAAGGGCTGAGTGAATGATTTGGTCCTCCCAACCAGGAACTTCATCTGGCCACTTGGCCTCACAGCAGTCAATGCCAAGAGCAGCAGCCTGGGAGGAGATAATAGGAGCCAGGCACCTCAGAAATCTCTTTTCCTTTTATTCCAGTGATCCAAATCCGTGGGCCCCACTGATGTTTGTTTTGGCTTCTTTCCTCTGAAGCCTACGGCAGCTCATGTGTGGTGGGCTGTTTATTTGGCAAATCTTTTAATGGATGAATTAGCAGGCTTCTTATGTGGTCACCTGATAGGTCAGACAGCCTTCAGCCAAACACATAAAAAGTTGGAGAATATGATTTTCCTCCACCTAAACCTGCAAACAACCTAATCCTTATCATACTATAATAAAGTCTTGTGATAATCTGAGCTCCCTCTATCTGTTCCTTTTGTATTAGGAAAAGAAGGAAAAAGACACAGAAGTAAAACATAGGCTAACAATCTCCCAAGCAGATTTGCTAGAGGAAATTGAAAAGAGGTCCTGAGATTGTTATTTTTGTGTGCTTGTTTTTTGCATTTTGATATCCTCTCCTTCACTCTGGGCCCTTTGATGATGAGTAATCAAGGGTTGGTTTTAGAACGGATTTTTATTTTCTCATAATCCCCTTGAGATTTTCTCTCTTATCTTCTTTTTTTTTTTTTTCCTCTCTGCCCGGTAACTGACTTCAGAGCTTGCTGCAGTTCTAAGATTTCAACCTTCCTCCCCACAAAGTATGTCCCTTTATATCTGATAATTCACACTTCTTAAACAGGCACTATTGTCATTCTAACATGTGATTCAGGTAAGATTGCGTAGGAGAAATGATACACGCGCACACTGCTACCCTCTATGCTCTCATTAATTTTTTTGACATTTTCATTCATTCTTTTAACTTCAAACTGCCATTTATTAAAGCACAATGTCACACACTATTATATGGTCTGAAAAATAATTAGAATCTGGTTCTTGTAGCTTTTCTACATTCCTTCAATTCATTGCTGCTTAGAATAACTATCAACTCTACTCAAGGCTGCACATCAGCTTCTGAGAGAGAAAACAGCACAGAGGAATATTTCCAAGCATCAACAGTTCTAGATTTATTTAGTGTTTCCCAAGCCTCAGTTTCTTCATCTGTAAAATGGGGGTAATCCCCACCTTACAACGCTGTTGTAGGGATTGGGGCTGACAAGTGGAAAGGCCTTCTACTGAGCTTAGTAAGTGGAGGCACCCAACCGTCAATAGCTATTATTATCACTATCATTATCATATATATTATTTGCAGTGTCTTATTTTCTAAGATTTAAATTGTAGCCTAAGTATTGTGGGATCCAGCAAGAAAAATATCCAAACAACAGCAATATTTCTTCTTCTAGTTGGTGATACAAAGTAGGAAGGAGAAGAGAGAAGCGGGCAAGAGTAATGCCCTAGAGAAGAAATAGTGAGTGAATTCTAGGTTCCCATTTCTATCTCTCCTGGATGCTTTTTCTCTATCATACATATTCTAAAATCCTTTCTTAGCTTCACTGTTTCCTTTCCCTCTTTCACTTTCCTTCATTCTCTGCTGTGCTCCCTGAGTCACCACAGCTACATTCTATTCTCTATGCTCCCGGTTGCCCTTAGTCAGTCACCTGAATAGGAAGTGGCCTGAGCCCCATGGCATGAAAGGACAGGAAGGTCTGGTACATGGATTATGGCACGCCCTTGCCTAAGTAGTCTTCCCAGGGTTCCCAGGCTTGGAATTCCATTGTCTGGAGGCCAATTGTGCATCCCCAAGAAGAGGCCAGACCCACCTTCTCCCCTCTGCCTCCTTCAGGAAGGCTTATTTAATAAAACACAGCACATTGTCAATTAGGCCTTGTATTAAGCCTGAAATAAAATAAGATTATTTGGAAACAATTTCCCACCACTACTGTTAGTAGTCCTCCAAGGAACTTTAGTTGCAGGTTAGGTTTTCACTATTTCAAGTTTCATGTTTGTTTTACTCTATAATCTCTCCCTATACAGCTTCATTAACTTATTCATTCATTCATTTAATCACTTATTCATCCATCCATTCATTCCACATTTATTTATTAATTACCTATTTTATACCAGGAACAATTCTAGGCTTTGGAAATATAGCATCACAACACTAACAAAGCTCATGCTCCTGTGAGATTTGCATTCTACATTTCAGGGGAGATAATAAACAAACACGTAAACTGTAAATTAAAGAAAGCCAGGTTGGGGATGGAGGGCAACAGCGGAGGAATGTTAAGTAAGAAAGGGGGAAGTGGGGATGTTATCAACAAGGATATGGCATGTGAGAAAAGACACACAAGAAAGAAAAGATGAGATAGGGGGATGTCCAAAAGAAGACATCCCAGAACAGCAAGCAATAAAGCAAGTGCCTGACATGAGAAAGTGCTTAAAGGGTTCCAGTGACAAAGAGAAGAAAATGAGATTGCAGCAGAGTGAAAATTAGGGGAGCGCCAAGAAATGAGCTCAGAGAAGCAGCCAGGGAGCCATCAAGTAGGGACTTGTCCACGGTTAGGAAAGTGGATTTTTGAAATGGATGCTGTTGGAGAGTTTTTTGGGGTTGTTTTTTAAGATTTTATTTATTTATTTTTAGAGAGAGGGAAAGGGAGGGAGAAAGAGAGGGAGAGAAACAGCAATGTGTGGTTGCTCCTCACATGGCCTTCACTGGGGACCTGGCCTGCAACCCAGGCTTGTGCCCTGACGGGGAATCGAACCAGGACCCTTTGGTTCCCAGCCCGCGCGCTCAATCCACTGAACTACACCAGCCAGGGCCTGTTGGAGAGTTTTGAACAGAGGTCTGCTGCAATATGACATGTTTTAAAAGAATCATTTGGGCTATGTGGTGAAAAAAAGACCATTGCAGATCAAGGGCGAAGGCAGGGGGACCAGTCAGGAGTCGATTTCCACAAGCCAGATGTTAGAGGAAATGGAGCGCCTGCACTCGCTGGTTTGCTTACCCTCTTACTACCAACCAAAAACAGAACTTCAAATAGGGTTTCAAGTTCTTCAAAATGATACACAAAAGTGATATTAACCATTATCTATTTTAGCGAAGGTTTCTTTGAGAGGCCTAACGAGGGAGACTATCTACAGTCATGGACTGCTTAAGAATGGGATCCGTTCTGATAAACGGATTGTTAGGTGATTTCATCACTGTGAGCATCGCAGAGTGCATTTGCACAAACCTAGATGGTAGAGCCTACGACGTACCTAAGCTGTATGGTGTAGCTGTTGCTCTTAGGCTCCAAACCTGTACAGTGTGTGACTGTACAAAACAACAGGAGATCAAATCAAGTGCAGAGAAAATACAAGTTATATGAGGCTGCTGCCAGTGCAGTGTGGCTTACTGTTTTACTTTCTTTCTAAGCAGAAAGAGCACACTCTAAAATATGAGAAAAGTGTAGTATAGTAAATACATAAGCCACTGACATGCTCATTAATTATCATGATATAGTAGTATGCACTGTACATAATTGTAGGTACTGTACATAATTGTATCATGATATAGTAGTATGTACTGTACATAATTGTAGGTACATAATTACTCGCAGTGCAGTAAGTGTGTTTACACCAGCATCACACAGACATGTGACTAACGCATTTGTGCTATGATGTTACGATGGCTAGAGTGTCACTAGGCGACAGGACTTTTTGAGGTCCATTATGATCTACAGAACCACCATCATACATGTGGAGCATGGTTGACCTAAAGGTCGTTATGCAGTGCACACCTGAATATTGCAAACGCCATGGCTGGCCACGTGGAAAGCATCATTTGACCTTTATGCTCCCCTCTGCTCCTCTTTGGTAGACAGCTCTCTTCCTCTGCCCAGACTCCTGCTTCCTATTGACTTAAAAATGCTTCCCTCCCTGCTATGCAAAGGTGTTCATCTCTGCCTCAGCTTCTGCTCCCCAAAAGTGTACAGTCAAGTCCCCCATAGTGTCCAGGTATAAAGCACCCTTTGGCTAATAAGATTCACTCTCTCTTTAAGGTAATGTAGAAAACCATCCATTGTTACCAGAGTATGCTTTTGCAGTCTTACTCCATTACTCCAAACAGTTCATCCAAAGTATTTTTTTGGTCTCCACCAAAATATTCTGCTGGTCAAACTCTTCTACATCTAATCACACCTACATCTAGCATATATTTCTTTCAGTTTTATATTAATTTTGTTCGCTCATGGCAACGTCCTCCAGCAGATGTAAACTTCCTCACAGGCCTTCTTGCTTGTCCCCACACCTGTAACATTGGCACAATGTCTGTTACTTAGCAAACATTGCTGGATTAGAACCAAATGGACTAAAATCATAACCTCACTATCTTTTGATGAACCACACTATATGGATTTGGGGGTGATGGGTTGACGCTCTCTATAAGTTTTATAAACTGCATGCAAACCAAGAATTCAGGGTTTCAAAGTGGAGAGACAGAAGTTTAATTATCACTAGTTCTTGCCTGAGACAGTA
Source organism: Micronycteris hirsuta (assembly GCA_004026765.1). NCBI lineage: Eukaryota > Metazoa > Chordata > Mammalia > Chiroptera > Phyllostomidae > Micronycteris > Micronycteris hirsuta. The sequence goes on along the minus strand of PVJI01011089.1, from coordinate 16,743 downwards.
ATAAAATCTTCATCTTCCTTTTTCTCTTCTTTCTTCCCTTCATTTCTGGGTGGTTTGCACAGGTTTCTGAGCCTTCCTCTTGCCTTGCCAATTAAATCATCTGCAGTGTTCTCAGGGAAGGAAGGAATCTTGGTGTTCCATGGAGAGTGGAAACTTCTCAGGGGTGGCGATCTAGTCTTTCCATGTTCTGTTCAGCACTTGGTACATGTTGCTTTTGGTATCACTCCAGGATACGCACTTTTCCTAGCAATTTGTCTAATCACACTGAGCAGAATATGGATGAATTACCTAATTCAGTAGGTCCCTCTGACCTACAGCATCTGGTTTTACAGCTTTGTACCAATAACTACTGCCAACTGGCTGTCATGTGTTCTACTTTCCCCACCTCCTCGTCAACATCTCCTTGGATGCAGAACTGGGAATGGAGGAAAGCCACAAGGCAGCATAAAAAGCCAAAGAGCAGAACCAACACACAGGCTCATCTGTGAGATGGAGCTTTAACAAAGCAAGCTGAAAAGCGTAGCAGATCTCTCCCTTCTAGCCTGATCGATATATAATGCCAACCGTTAAAATCTAGTTTGTCAATATTACTACGTATGTTTTTATATTAATTAAAAAATAAGGAACTTGAAAAAAGCATCAAATTCTGTGGCAGGTAGATTATGAGCTACATGAGGGTCAAAGGCTGGGCCCAATCAACTTAGTGTTCTCCAGAACCATCTCGCACACTTCCTGTCTCTTGGCAGGTGCTGACTTAACTTTTCTCAGCGAATGAATAAATCATCCCCTTTATGCTTCCTCCAGGCTGGCTTTATCTTCCTAATTGTAGAGAAATTATGATTCATCGTGTTCTCTAAGATAACCAGGGAATAAAGCCTCACAATATTCTTTAGTCTTAACGTCAGGTGTTGAGTAATTGTTTCTGCTGCGAGTCTGGATGACTCTCCTCTAGGTCTCAGCCGCTACTGTATGTTTGAAGATTGTCTTATGGCCACCCTAACCCCATTCCTTTTTCTTAAACCATTTTAAAAAAAGGAATACTTCTAATTCCATAAGAAAAAGAAGATCCTAATTAGATGCATGAATCCCGAAACAAAGTCTTAGTGAGGGAGCACTTGTTACCCCCCCCAGGATGTTGACAAGGTCCCTCCTCAGCTGTGAATCTCCCACCAAGAGCTGGCAGGGTTCCTACCACCCAGAAGTGATAGACAAATCCACTTTAGATGCTTTGCCCCAAGGGGTACTACAGACTGAGGAGATAAAGGCAGGCCCACCTCCAGAGCAGTGAGATAGTCTGATAAACTGAGGGTGCTGGGTGGAAGGGGGGGACCTCCCTGTCGTTGTATTTCCTAACTGCATCCCTTCTGGAGATGCAGAGGAGAAAGGTAAAGTCTCAGATAGTCACCTTAACGACTCACCATATATCTGCTGACCTTATCTCCATGGTAATTATACAGTAACAGCTTGAAGGGCAAATACCCTTGTCTCTTTTACCACAGTAAAGGAGAAGAGACCAGTATGGAGGAAATGTAACTTGTAATGGAAGACATATTGAGTTGGGCTTCATTTTTCATTGACAAGCTCAGCATTCCTAAGTTCAGCTCTCATGAGAAATAAAAAGGAAATTATTTCCCCATGATTTACAACAGAGTAGAAGCACCAAGATGAACAAAGATTCCAGCCTCTGCTTTAGAGATCATCTCTTTTAAATTCAGAATCACACGGTCCTGTGTAGCAAGCTGGTTCTCGGCTGAATAAAGGGTGCTTGCTGCATGGAGAACAAACACAGCCTGTGGCCTCCCAGAGATAAGTGAACTAATTCCATTCTCATGAATCACACTTGGGACAAGCCCCGTCCCTAAACCCCACAGAAACAAACCATTAGGCATTGTATGCCTTTCACTCCTTTGAACTTCTAACCACAGACTGACTTCATTTAAGACAAGGTTTCCCCTTTTGACTTATGGGGTCACTAACAAGACCCCATTCGTAGTGACCTAACTGGGAGATATATGCACAGAGCATGATGATGAGCAGATGGAGCTGAGTGGGGTCCTACCTCAAGGTGAGTTTGATGGGAACAGGCACGTGATCCAAATACTCAACTACTCACCCATGCCTAGGATCTGGTAATGTCCTATCATTATCCCTCAACCAGAACTCTTCAAACTACAGTAATTTTAAAAAGGAGTCTAGCCCTGACTGATGTGGTTCAGTTGGTTGGAGTGTAAACCAAAACGTTGAGGGTTCAACTCCCAGTTGGGCACATGCCTAGGTTGCAGGTTTGGTCCCCAGAAAGGGCAACAGATGGATGTTTCTCTCCCTCTCACTCTCCCTTCCTTTCTTTCTCTCTAGAATCAATGAGCATGTCCTCAGGTGAGTATAAAAAAAATTTTTTTAAAGCGGAGTCTAAATCTCATGAACCCAGGATATCTAAAGAAAGATCAAATGGATAAATAAGGGGTGGGGGGAGAGTTAAAGGGGTTATTAAAAAGATGAAGAAAATTTATTTCATCCATTAATGCAGTTTTCACTATCTTTTGCTCTGAAAAGATTTTCAAAGGAAAGCAAAAACTGCTAGAATTTTCTCATACAATGCAGAGCACAAATATACACACCAACACATACACACATAATGTATTTAAATCATTTGAATTGGAATATATTTGAAAACATTTCCTCACTATCTCTTCAAGCCCCAGTGAAAAAGCTTCAGGACTCAAACATAATAATAAATCATCCATTCAAAGGTTTGCATCAGATCACTAGAGCAAAAATAAAAACCAGCAACCCACAGCAGCACAGCTCATAGCACTTCTCTGTTCGGGTAAATCGGTTGTAAGACTTGCATCTTCTCTCCAAAGTTGGGAAAATAGAAATGCTGAGTTTCAGCAAGTGAGTTAAATTTATTAAAACGACAGTAAACTTAGCTGTCTCTCAATCATTTCAGAACTTTCAACAGTATTGGAGGCTGTGCTTTCAGAATATCCACCACTCTAAAAAATGACTTCGGTGACTCGGGATACATGCTTTTCTGTCCTGCATGTACAGAGAAGGATCCTTTATAGGCAAAGTCCACGCAGTGGTCAGTATACCACCTTAGGGCCTAACACAGTGCCTCATAGCAGTGGCCAGTAACGAATACAGAAATGAAAGGATGGTTTTGAAAGAACACCTAGACTAAGTGAGAAGTTACTTAAACTAGGCAACTTTTAAAAGCAGAACATAACTATTCACTCCCGGGACACATTTCAAATGCTCTAGTCCTTCAACAGGCACGGGAGCGCTCAGAGAAAGGCTCCATAGAAAAGGCCTATCAAAGAGCAGGCGGCCCCTAAACATCACTCACTGAATAATTCACTCACATATTCATTCAGTAAACATTTATTACTGCCCCTGCCATGGCAAGTCATTGTGATAGGAGAGGTAGCCATGTGTAAGATCTACTCTCTGCCTTCCCGGAAGTAGGGAGATAAAACATATTCTTCCTTTCCCTTCCATTCTTTTCTTTTCATTTGCCTGATGGCCACGAGAATTTACTGATGGAAAGGCAATGACTGAGTCTGCTATGGATATTTGTTCACATGACCTTAGAATGGGGTTTCTCAGCCTCAGCACTATTCATATTTTGGACCAGATAATTCTTTGTTGTTGAGGGATGTTCTGCTCATTGCAGGGTGTTTAGCAGGATCCCTCCCTGGTTTTGACCCACTAGATGCCAATCACACTTTTTCCCCAGCCATGATAATCAAAAATGTCTCCTGGGGAACAAAAGCATCCCTAATGGAAAACCACTGGACTTCGGAGAGCTGAGCAAAAGAAGATGAAGTGGATGATTGAGTAGGGAAAGAATTAAGAGAAATTTAGAAAATGGACAGTTATTTTTTTAATGGGTGGTGTAGAATTTCAGTTGCATAATAATTTTCAACCCCATATTTAGACATTTGTTTCCTGTTAGAATATAAAAAAATAGCAAGAGATCATTGCCTCTACCTATACAGCAAAACAAATCCAAACATGCTACATAATTATAGTTTTAAGAAACTCATCAGACACTATGGAGCAAGACAACCTAAATGAGATGAATTTCATGAAAGCAGGCTCATGACTTCTTCCAATCCTGGCTAAGGGCGGGGAAAGGAGGGGTTCACTGTGAATGAGAAGAGAAGTCAGCTGAACTTTTGATGGACTTTTGATGCCTACTGGTTGGCTAGGGGGAGCCCTAATCACAAATTGAGTCTGCACCCATTCTCCAATTTTTTTTCCTGTGCGTCTTCATCGAGGACATAGGGACTGCACACAGAAGGCTGGGGACAGGGCAGAAGTTCTAAGATAAATTCTTTCACTGAGGGCAAGCAGTAAGTGCCTGTCTAGGGACAGGACAAAAGGGAAAAGAAAGACTTTACAGGGTGCAAAAAAACTAGAGGAGTGACCAGAGAGGAAAACCTAATATAAAAATCCAGCAGGCAGACTATAAAGCAGAGAGAGATATCCCAAGATCCAGAAAGCTGAGTTTTGAAGCATAAAGAGATCTCTGGAGTCTCATTCATATTCATATCCAAGCCCAGATGAATTAAAAGTCCTGATCCTGTCTTAAAAGATATGAGCCGATGATGGATGGAATCTTAACAGAGCGCACCAGCTGCCTAAACCTGGGGGAGAGCAGAAGAATTAAGAACTGGTCCCACCCTTCAGGACTTGCACCAAGCAGCAGGGAGTGGCAGTCTGCCCCTGGGAAAGAACGGGGAATTCTGAGGAATGCAGGAGAGTGTCGTGAGAAGGCAAAGGAGAACTGAAGGAAATCTTCCCACCCTCCAGAACTTACACAGTAGTAGGCGGCAGCAGTGACGACAAGGGTGGGCATCAGAGCACTGAGAGCGCAAATAGGTACATGGGTCTGCCTAAGGCTGAGGTAGAGTAGGAAAACCAAGAGAACGCATCCTGGCCTCTGGACTATATCTAAGTATGAGCCACCATAATGTACCTGGGGGGCGGGGGGGGCAGGGATTTTTAGAAAGCCCCAACGGCTTAAGACCTGCATGAAAGAGTCAGAAGGGCCCAGAGAAACGCTTCTACTGTCCTGGTTTCGTACCAAGTGTCAGAAGTGGCAGTCGGACACTGGGGGAGGGCAGACATGCTGAAAGAGACCCCCTCCAGAGAGCAGGGGCACAGCACCGCCTGAAGTCTGAGGGTAGAACAGGAGACCTGAGGGACACCTTCTGGCCTCTCCATACTGATACTACACACGAGGCTGCAGAAGTGGACCGCTGGGTAAACCGGGAACTTGCAGTGCACCGACATACGTCTGAGGCAACCGCAGAGCTCAGCCCACCGCACACACAAACGTTACTGATCAAACCTCCATACTGAAATTTTGACAGAAGATGAGACATGTCCTTTTCTGGGTGTAAATTAGATTTGTTTCCGTCTTTACTGTTCTTTGTAATATACACTGTCTGACATTGAATCTAAAATTAATAAATGCATGAAAAAGCAAGAAAACTAACAAGCAAAACAAAACAACAACAACAATAGTCATTATAACCAGACCTCAAAATAGCCTAATTCTTGGTATTTTCAGAAAGGTATTATAACAAATAATAAGTCATGACCAATGGGGGTTTATCCATAAAAACAAGATTAGGTAACATGTGAAAGCTAAATCAATGTTATTTGCTGTATTAGGAGAATAAAGAGGAAAAAAATTATCTCAATAAAAACAGAAAATGCGCTAGGTGAAATTTAACACCAATGCATGGTAAAAACTATCAGCAAACTAGAGACAGAATAAAACTTTCTCAATCTAATTACAAGCCAATCTTCAAACTAATAACAATGAATGTATTTCTTTCTTTGAGAGTCAGGCAAGAATGTTCACCCTTAACAATTCTATTCAGCAATATACTAGTAGATGTAGTAATTCTATAAGACAAGTAAATTAATAAAAAGCATGAAGATTTTAAAGAAAGAAATCAAACCACTGTTATTCAAAACACAATTTAAACATAGAAAATGTTATGGGATCTTCACAAATTTTATTAGAACTAAAAAGTGGGTTTAGCAAAGCTTTAGGATACCAAGTCAGTATACATTATACATTATACACTGGTGATAAAAAATTAACAAATAAAAAGTTTAAAACATCACTTATAATAGCATCACCAAAATATTAAATGACTAGGTATTAATATAAAGAAATACATGCAAGATCTCTGTATTTAAAACTATAAACATTATAAGAAGCTAAAACTATATAAATAGAATAAATAAATAAATATCACTTTATAAATTGGAAGACTCGATATGGGGTCTATTTTTCCTAAATTGATGATAAATTCAACCCAATTTAAATAAAAAATCTAGCTGACCTTTTTTTAAGTGACAAGTTGATTCTAAAATAAATACAGAAATCCTGAAGATTAGAAATAACCAAGCAATCTTGATAAAGAAAAAAACTGGAGGACTTATGGTCACCAATTTTAAGACTTGCTTTAAAGCTACAGAAATTAAGATCATAATCTATGGAACTGAAGAGAGTCCAGAAATAGATCGATGGAACAGAACAGAGCACCAAGAATCAGGCAGGCACACACATACACACCAACTGATTTTCAGCAAAGGCACCAAGTCATTCTAATGGGAACATGAGAGTCTTTGAACAAATACTGCTTGAAAACCTGGATATTTGGGGAAGAAATGATATTGACCCCCCATTTCATACTATCCATGAAAATTAATTTGATATGGATCATAGACCAAAACATAAAAACTGAAAATGTGAAGCTTCTAGGAGAAAACTTAGGAGAATATCACAACCCTTGGAAAGGCAAGGTTTCTTAAACAAGACATAGAAAGTCTGAATCATTAAAGAAGATGCTTCCCTGGCTGGTATGGCTCAGAGGATTGAGCACCAGCCTGCGAACCAAAGGGTCAAAGGTTCAATTCCCAGTCAGGGCACATGCCTGGGTTGCAGGCCAGGTTCCCAGCGGGGGTGTGTGAGTGGCAACCACACATGGACATTTTTCTCCCATTCTCCCTCCCTTCCGTTCTGTCTAAAAATAAATAAATAAATCTTTTTTAAAAAGCCAACTATGTTTTAAAAAGAAAATACTGCTAAGTCAGATGTCATGAAAATTAACAATTTCTGTTCATCAAAAATCAGCATTAAAAATGAATTGTCAAACCACAGACTGGAAAATATACATGTAATATACATATTTGATAAAGAATGCATATCTAGAATATATAGAAAACTCTTAGCAATCAACAACAAAAAGACAAACAACCCAATTTGTAAAAATAGTCAAAAGATTTGAACACACGTCACAAAGGAAGAACGAATAACCCATGAGCTCACGCAAAGGTGCCCAACATCATAGGACATCAGGGAAGTGCCAACTGATGCCCCAATAAGATGTTAGTCACATAAACCAAGACAGCTGAAATTAAAAAAGTGAAAACACCAAACGTTGGTATAAGTAAAATTAAAACATTGACAATACCATACATGAAGCAATTGAAACTCCCACACACTGCTAGTAGGAATATAAGGTGGTACAACCATTTTGGAAAAATTTTGGAAGTTTCTTACAAAGTTAGCCATATGTGTACTTATGGCCCTGCAATTCTACTTACACAAGAGAAATGGGAAAAGAATGTGCACAAAGAGATTTTTATGAGAATGTTCATAGCAATCTTAATACCAGCTCCAAACTAGAAACATTCCAAATATATGCATACAGGAGAATTGGTAACACATTAAGATGTATTTATATAATAAAATACTACTCGGGAATAATACGGAATGAACAGCTGATGTGCTCAATATGTTAAGTGCACAACAGAAATAGTCTGTTGAGAAAAATTAGCCAGACCTAAAAGAATACATTATTTTATATAGGCAAAGCTAATTTATGGTGAGAGAAATCAGAACAATGATTTCCTTTAAGTCTCATTGGGAGTGGGGTGGGGTGAGAAAGTGTGTGTGTGTGTGTGTGTGTGTGGAAACTAACTGAAAAAGGACATGATGACCAATTTTTCTAGGTGATGGAAATGTTCTACCTCTTCATTTAGATGGGGTATAGAATTGTCAAGTCTCACTAAACTGAATAATTAAAGTCTAGGCATTTTATTGCATATGACTTATACCTCATATTTTTTTATGTAAGAAAAACATAAAATTGATAAAACTGCTTGAAAAACCAAAGGTAAAATCTCTGAAAATATTTACTGGAGGAAAAGATCCTAAGACCAATTGACTGCCAGCACTATCGCAACTTGACAAAAGGCTGACTTTTTGCATCTACTTCCTGTGCACTTCAGCACAAGTCTTTTTGGTGTTGCAATTGTGTCCAGCTTAGTAGAGATGCAGAGTCCTTTTGTCCCTGGGTCAGAGAGCCATGGAATTGACCAAGTGGGAGGACTAGTGGAATTAACCAAAAGAAAGCAAATGCTCAAGTCAGACTTAAGTCATGTGTCAACCAACACACTGTACCACCAACCGATGCTCATATCATCCTTTGTTTCAGGTCACAGGTGGAGAGACACATGCTGATAGGGAGCCTGCTTCTGCCAATGAGTTCTAGGAGTCAAATTCTCCAAGCTGCTCAAGACACTCGGCTGCAACAAAGGACTGCTTACACCCAGGTTAGGCTATCCTGATGCTCTTTCTTTTCCTGAATATATTTGTTAATGGGCATGCACAAGCAAAAAAAGCTTAGAGTGAAAGCCAAGCATTAATAAGAAATTATAGTTGACACATCAGTGTGGAGTGGGTGGGAAAGGACAGAGTGGGGACATCTCCCATGTCAAGCATATTTCCCACTAGTTACAATGGTCTGTATTCTCTGATGTGTCCTTTCCCATGGAGGAAGTTTGTGAGAGAGGGGGAGTTAAGCTAGCTCGTGGGAAAAAATATCTCTCAGGCAGTGAGCAGTAAATTGGCTCATGCCCAAGTAATGTCCTCAAGGTGTGCCATGAGAGATGAAATCACTTGGCTCACTTTACCATCTTCAGGATAGCGTCAAGACTTGACAAAACCAGGCAACACATATGAGTAAACTGATATGAGGCAGGGCAATGGCTCTGGAGGAGCCTTTTGTATGTAGCAAAGTTGGGGACATCATTCAAGAAAAAGTGCTAAGGGGACCTTTACTCCAAAGAGGAAAACTGGGTCATGGAACAACAATGAACTGAACTCAGTCAAGTGAAAATGCACATCTGATGCCCAGTCCAGATCAAGACATATATGTTCCTGAGGAATGCTACAACTCTGGCATGCCTTCAAACTTTTATTCTGCACATATTTGCTTAGCATTTATTTATTGAAGAAAGGAAAAAGCTGCTTTTTGAGAGGGGGCAGTACACTTTCTCGAAATATAGCACACATACGGAACAGAGCATATGTAATGTGGAACTGAAAGAATTCCCACAGAGTGAACACACCCATGTTTTCAGCACCCAGACTAACACATAAATGGAACATCAGGAGTCCTTCCGGCTCTGCCAGTGATGACCACCTCCCAAAGGGAGTGACTCCCTTGACTCCCAACATTAAAACTGCTTTTTTATTCACAAAGTTATAATGCTCTTTATGTCTACATATTACTAAATTTGTCATTTAAACTCTTTTGGAATTATCTTTGATTTCATGGCTTTTTTTGTTGCCCATGCCCAGAGAGCAATTTTTACTAACACTTTAAATGGAGGTTAGTCACATACACATAATTACAAGGCATTGGTTCCTGGAAAGAGCACCTCATCATGCTTCATCTGATTTCAGAATGTCAGCTGCCTGCTAGCTTTGGGTGATTGTCAGGTGGCTGGACGCAGACATGGGAGCAGGCCGTCATTGCCCTAGTAAAATATCCAATGCACAAAAATAGCAGAGATTGGTCAATGCAAGGGAAGTTTTTATTTCTACTCTAGGGAACTATCTCCTTGGCAGATTTCTATTTTGCCAGTAATAAAAGGAGTTGCATGTGGAAATCTCAGTTAATAGGTATCATTTTTCTGATTTATTACAATGATGTGTTCACACCATTTTTAATAGACTGATATTCCAGAGAGATGTCCAGTCTTTTATCAGATACATGTATTACAAATATTTTTTCCAGTCTGTAGCTTGACAGACCTTACTGTCTTCCAGCCTGAACTTTTGTAAGACTCTCAGTTCAGGCGTGTATGTACATTTGAAGCCAAGATGGGAGAGATTCCAATCATTCTCCTTGAAATACAGGGTTAGGGTTGTCATTTCACTTACCAGTCATTCAAAGCGTGCCTTCTCTAGATGTGGAGGGAATGAAGATAAATAAGACCCAGCCCCTCTGCTACAAGAGCTCAGTGTCAAGTGGGGAATTTGACGTGTAAACAAATACCAGTGGAGAAACGACAAAGCCCTTTTGCCTTGAGAAGTACAAGGAGACCCCATATGAGAGAAAACATTTGACAGAGGCCTTGAAGAGTAAATAGAATTTCACCAGCAGAATTATGAAGGAAGGGCATTTGCTCAGAGGAAGCAGTATATGAACACCCAGGGTGCAGAGAAAGTTCACAGCAGGGTGAAAAACAGCTAACGTAATTTTTTAAAATTATAATCTAAAGAACACCTACATGGGAACCACCTGGATGCTCGTTAAAATGAAGTTTTCTGCATCCCACCATATATTATATCATCATTTCTGGGGGATGGGGCCTGGGAATCTTCATTTTTGGCACACTTTACAGGTAATTCTATTGCACACAAAATTTGAGAAATAATACCTAAAATAGAAGGTATAAGTGAAGGGTGAAGATTAACATAGGAAGTTAACTGGAGGTATGCAGTGAAGGGTTTATGTGTTGTACTGAGGGCTTGTCTCTAGAGTTTTCTATAAAATGTTAATCTTTATAATCACACTATGTGGCAGGTATTATTGTCTCCATGTTATATATGAGTAGATGGAGGCTCAGGAAGGTAAAATAGCTTTCCAAAGTGGTGCACTCATGATTTGAATCTGGGTATATCTGAACCGAGTGACTCCGCTCCTAGCTGCTTAACTGCATCTGGGCCACTTCCCTGTATACACTCACGCTGCCTGGCTCTACTTTCTTCCCACATTCTCCTTGTAAACGAGAACTCTCTCAGCTGGGTGCAATGACTTGGATAGACTTGGACCTCCCCTTTGGAAGTCCATTCCTGCCGGGAAACAAGGCCAGCCAGAGACCCCTGTGCTCCTGACGGGTGATTAAGGGGCCCAAAGGTAAGCCAAATTCCTGTGCTACAGACCCTTGACCATTGGTAGCACAGTGAAGATTTGATTCTTCAAATTTTATTTTATTTTATTTTTTAAAGATTTTATTTTTATTTATTTTTAGAGAAAGGGGAGGGGAGGGAGACAGAGAGGGAGAGAAACAGCAATGTATGGTTGCCTCTCACATGGCCCTCACGGGGACCTGGCCTGCAACCCATGCATGTGCCCTGCCTGGGAATCGAACCAGGACCCTCTGGTTCCCAGCCCGCGCTCAATCCACTGAGCTACACCAGCCAGGGCCTGATTCTTCAAATGTTATTTTTATGAATTAGATGTAATATTCATTCTTCTTGAAAATAGGGGTAATTGTTACTTTATGATTACTCTAACATTTTTTGGATTGACTTTATTATCTTTGTTTTGCATGCCACATAAACAACAAAATTTCCTTGTCAGTTGGGTTATTCTTATAATGAACTATCATCAGATCTTTAACTATTGAAAATTATCAGTAATAAATTAATCACAGCCATCTTAAGTCTTTGGTCATCAACAGATAGTTTTGTTTTTGTATTACACTGATGCTTCCCTGAGAACTCTTGCTACAGGCCAGTATTTCATTTTCAACATAGAAGTACCATCTCAGAAACCCATAAAAAAGGACTATGCCAAGTACTTTTGGGTGTAGAGCTCTGGTAGCATCACTTCACTTAGAGAGCTTACCAACTGACTGAGTCAGGATTTCTAGAACTCTAGTTAAGAAGCAGATGGGTTCACAATACTGCCAACTCCAGATTAAGAGGAACAACATTTAATTACATAAGGCTGAATGAACTGGGGAGGAATGACTCTGTTCTTCTGTTTGGAATATGGTTGTCCTAATATTCAATTTTCTGAATATATGGCATAATTGAAAATATGGGTCATGCAACCAAGGCTTTCCCCGGAATGTCATATTTGAGAATTATGATTTAAATATGTCCAGAAATTTTTAAGGAATAAAGTGTAGCTTTATGGAGCCAATGCTTACAAGGCCTTCATGGACAAATAGGTCCAATACCTGGCTTACAGATTCCCAGCCTTGCCAGTGAATAAGGTAACTTCTTAACAGGTCCATGAATCTCAGACTATTTGGGGGACCTCAAGAAGAGAGGAATAATCCCAAATTTATAGCTATTACAATGAAATCTGATAGTGAGTTTTCAGCTTGACTCCCTAGCCTCAAGAAACTTTTTAAAACATTCAATCTGAAATTCCTCATGAAAATTTCCAGAAAGCAAATTTAAAGTGGCCTATATGGTAAATTACCCTTCTCATGATACCTCTCTAAATAACTATGTAAAATTTAATTATAACAACCTTATTTTAAGGTCAAGAAAAATCTTTCTTTGAGATTATTTTTTATCAAAAGCAGGGTGAATGTAAAGAGACATTTTGTGTTTTAGTGACGTCCACCTCTGTATCACATGACACATCATTCCAGGTTGTCAGATTCCAGCCCTGTTCATTGCCTTGGAGCCATTTTAGGTATGTTTTTCAATTGTGATAACTGATGAATATGCAAACTCTGTCTTGTCTGGTGGTTATTTAACTGACTTTCTCCCTAACGGTGGAAAAAATCGGTTTGGGTACTTACCTATAAATTGGACTGGCTCCTTCCCAAGTTGTCAATCCTTATCAAATTTTCAATGTTTCCTGGCTCTTCAATGCAACCTGTCATGTTAACATTTCCCCTTTTCATCATAGGCATTCTTTTCTAAGGGGTCTGATTGCCAGGACCCTAAAACCACTGTCCTTTACCATCTTTTCTGTTTAACTGGTTTTACGGAAGATAGATTCCTTTAGAAACGATTTCTGAAACCCTGATTCACCCCATTCAGAACATTTACAATCACTGCTGAGTTGTTCAGTGATGAATGGTACTCATTTTAGACAAAAAGGTGGGACTGACAATGTTGAACTTGATCGGGCCCTGTGTTCCCCAAAAGCGAGGGTCAAAAAGTTCCCTTCCCTCTTTCATGTCTAAGAAACGGCTAACCCCAAAAGACCACTGTGCTCTCACATAATCCCCTTCACTCTTTCTCAAAAACTCAGAAAAGACCATCTCCATTTTTCTTCATGACTCTCATAAGACTCATAGACAATTTCTTGTCTCCTTGCGTCTGTAAAACCCAGGCCCACTTCCTTTGCTTGAAATATTCTTCAGTAATGAACATTTTCTTTATTGTAATATCCTGAGTAAAAATCATCTCCATAGTCTGTGTATTTTGTCTTTCACCAAACTGAGCAACGCCACCTATGGCTGTTGAGCAGAGCAAAATAAACCAGGTATGGGAGAACAAACCAGTGAGCAATGCTTACAGCATAGTGATTGGCACCTTAGCAAGTTCCTGAAGAAGATGTTTAAGTTGACAGGTCGCTGAGCAATTTCTACCTGTATTTCAAGTGAGAATTCTTGACCTGTTGAAAGGAATTTTGTGACCATGTGGCAAATAGGAAATGTGCAGAGCATTTGAACTATCAAATAATTTTACCCCTGGTTAAGTCAAGAAACTTCCAATGGGATTATTCCATTTCATTAAATACAAGTTTAGTTGATTTTCCTAAATTTTGTCAAAATCTGTTAGAATTGCTTTTCTTTTATTTTTAAAGGCATATCCCAAAATTTCAATCCAACCAAGGACACTTGAAAATAAGAGAGCTCTGTTCCATTTGCTGTTGTTGTGTTTCTTTAAGATTTTCAGCATCGTTAAGTGCCCTCCTGGGTTTCAGCAGGAAAATTTACCTTCAGGACCAGTGCTATCCTCTCTGCTCTAGGGAAACTTACGGAGAAAGGGTCAGGGGTCTTGAGTTTCAGTATTGCTATTTGTCTGATGGAGGCGTCTGGGCAACTCACTACTCATTCAGTATGTTTGTTCCTTTGGCTGTCAAATGGGTATAAAAATATGGCCCCAACATTTCAAAAAGATTATTGGAGGAGGGGGTCAAATAGGAGAAGGGCTGTAAAAAGGAGATGGGAAATCTAGTTCTCTAATCGTAAAGTTATGGGAACAGCAGCATTCACTTGCTGTTGTTATAGCCTGAGCCTCACGTCTAGGACCCCAGGAACTGTGAGTGAAAAGGTGAGAGAAAGCCAAGGCAGGAAGAACTCCATTGAGAACCTGGGCTTGAAAATAGTGTTTTACACAATGAGAATTTAGGCTTGAAAATAAGCATTTTCAAGACTTCAGACAGAATTAAAAACCATTGCCTTGCACTGTAGAGTCAGCAAACTGACCAAGAGAATTCCTGTTCACTCATATTATTTAAAGGTTATTTGGTAATTAAACCCTAAAACATAATAGTAATTAAAAGTTTCTAGCTGTATTCTATTTCATCCCATGGAAATTCACTTCATGATGCCATGAGGTTTGATTATCTCCTTACATGCCTTTTCTGCCCCCTGCATTTCTTCCCTTTCATCCTGTGAGAACGCATCTGGCAACCGTAATCTGGAAGGCTGCAAGTCAAAGCTTTTAGGAAGGGTGATTTTGCCTTTACCACCTTTGCTTGGACATCTGTCTCCACTGACTTGCAGGTGCCTCTGGGTGAAACATCTGTGTTCAAGGATTCAGGTTCCAGAGATGCCACAGCTTGCTGTGTGATCTTAGGTGTGTCACTTCCCTCTCTGGGTCTTTGCTTTTTTACCTGGAAAGACAACATGTTGCTCTTTGTTAATGTTACCATGGGTCTTCCTAAGGGAGCTCTGGTTTAGTATATACAATACTGAATGCTGAGAACTCTGCTTAGTAAGTAATACCCTGAGTATTTCAGGAAACTCAGGCAGGATTAAAGCCAATGGTTTCCATCACAAAAGAAGCCATTCCCTGGGGCAGAAAAATGAAGTGTCCATTAGTGGGCCCCTCTCCTTCTACCAAAGGTCACCACTCCCCACCCAGGATTCTCTGGTTCTTGGAGTCCTGAGATCAAAGCTCTGCCTGGCTATTAATGTGAAGAGAGAAATCTGTCCTAAATGGACTTCCCAAAACCAGTTCACTGAAAAAATGGCAGGAAGTATGATAGACTGCCCCATCAGTTTACCACTCAAGCTGGCAGGGGCCTTGAAAAATATTGAATCTTACTTCTACATATTTAAAATATTTATTTTACCTTATTTTATCTTACTTAAAAATATTTATTTTCTATGAACCTTCCAATTTATTTTACTACTCACCCTCATGCCCTAGGAGAGTGGCTTCATGCTGTTTACTTTTCTTGCCGCTCACTCAAGCAGGAAGCATGGGGGATGAGGATTTAAAAGTTCACATAATTTGGTTTTGAAAAAGGAATAGAGGAAGAAAATGTTATCACCTCTGCTTGCTGAGTTGTTCTTTACTCAGTGGTTTCTTCCCATCCCAACTCCCTGGGAGTTAAATGTATCAGACCCACGTCCTCCAAGCTCAGACCTTAACTCTTCTGTGCCAACACAACTTCTTTCAATCTTAGCCCTTCCTGAAGCCTTTAGAGAAAGCCCTGCACCCCATCCCTCACCCCTTTTAACAGATGAGGAAAATTAAAGTGCAGGGGGATTGAACGGCTGCTGAAGATTAAATACAGGCTAAATTCAGGCCAAGTTCCATGTCAATACACACAAATTTTCAGTTTCATTTAGAACCACGGACTGAGAAACAGTTTGCTAGATAAAGCAAGCTTTATAAGCAATCCCCACAAAGACACTGGACTGTCGTTAAAAAAAAAAAGAAAGATGAAACACAATGCCAATAAAGACGGACACTCTGCCAGAGACACTGACGAAACACACCTGAAGGCTGTTATTTCCCGTCCTTCAGATGCGTCACTGTTCGGACAACAGTGATGACCGTGAGTTCATATTTGTTGAATGCCAGACATTCTTTCAGACGCTATTAGAGAAGGGTGAAGAAGATTCTCATAAGCTGATCAAGCTCTTGTGGGCTTCTGTTGGTAACAACCATCTGCGGTATTACTCCCTGCAAGGGTTCGGCAAGGCCAGCCAGGGTAGCCTGGGGAGACAGGGTGCCCTGCTGCAGGAGACCTGGGGTCAGCGTTTGGTAGCTCTACCGCCGCGGACACGTGTTCAGTCCTCCGCTAGCAAGAAGAAGCGAAGGTACTCAGTGTTCCTGAATCAACAAATTCTTAATCTGAGCAAATAAAAAGCCATTGGGGGCCCCTAACTTGCTCTGAGCAGGCCATTTTTCTCAAAGCAACTCTGGTGTGAAACGATGTATAATTGGACACATTTTGGGAGGTCGTCTTGCCATTGCTTCCTTCAGTCCATTAATGGAGAAAGCACCTCTCACCACGCCATCAGCTTAAACTGTTGGATCCTGTCTAATAGCCTAAGCAAAGCTAATGAATGAAGGCCCTGGAGAGTTTTCAGGTGAAGGGAAAACAGAAGGCTGCAATGTGGGAAAGACAGAGGGGTTAAAGCTGGGTTTTGTTTTGTTTTTACATTAATGCAATCCAAAGGTGACTTTTAAGATATAGATCAAGT